>DWAO01003922.1:0-13462 GCA_018230605.1 Heliconius congener
AAATATAAATTTAAGTAAATATTTCATCTCCTCGAGTGGGCATCGAACCCACAACAAGTCGGTTTTACAGTAACGCGTATATATATTTTTTAGCTTCTCACTTCACATGTAGCAGGATAGGCAGTGGGAGCCTAGTGTTAGTGACACTCGCGGACGCTCTTCTCTTTCCAAATGCATTGCGTGTTAAGTGGCGGATCTAAAAGCACTTTGACCTCAAATATTTCATTTTCTCGAGTAGGAATCGATCCTATAACCTTCGTTTACACGTCCCTTAGCCACGATAGGCCTCATATGCATATAATTATTATTTACAATTATTCACTGAAAAGAGGTCTTTTATCAATTCTAAAAAAATTACATACCTCTAAAGTTTTAAGGAAAATCAGCCAGTTCTTATGTAACAAGTCCAATCTGTATAATTTAGTGAAACATCCAACGTATGATATGAAAGCACATACGAGCAACACATCGCCGGGTAACGTCGTACTTTGTTGCATGAAGCTGAAAATTTAACTCTCAATAATTTATTATTATTACCTATTATTAGCATTTTTTTTCAGGCACGCCACACAGGATGTGACTGTTGAATCGACTGGCTGTGGTTCGATCCCCACTTGAGGAGATAAAATATTCACTTAAATTTATATTTTCATTTCTTCGCTCTGGTGTCAAGGCAAAGAGCGGCATTGAGCTCCGCTACTCAACACGCTTTACCTCCAGAACTGGGCGGAAAGTGGGAAACGGAGTATCTTAACACTAGGTTCCCTCTGCCTACCATGCTGTGTGCAGCATACAAAGCTGATTTAATTTAATTTTTTTATAACAGAAAATATAAAATGAATCCCCTATCTAACAGAAATTCGAACAACAATATACACGTAACAATATAATAATAGCATTATATTATTAGATATGTTGTTAACTACGCCACAAATTTCACGAAAACATTAAATATTGTATATTAAAGTTACTAACATAGAGACAGCCTCAGCCCATCTAACGTTTTCGCTCGCTAATCCATTCACCAATCGATTAGCTAACTGAATAGTTCTATTGGTAGCGTCAGCCTCTTGTTGACACTTTAGTTTTTCAGTTGTCGCCTTTTCAAAGTCCGCAGTCAGCGTTGCTAGCTGCTCTTCTAGAGACTAAAATATGTATATTAATTTCAAATGATATAATTTGTCTAATTTCTTTTATTTTTAAATATTTAAAAGTATGTTTTTGAAAAATAAAAATGAGTCTTGTATTAAGACCATTTTCTACTAGTGAAACAAGTATTATTAAATTTCGTTAATATAAATATTCTATATCTTAAACTTCTAGGTCCATATATCTTCTCTCTTCTTATGAAAAAAGACATTTTTTTTATAATTCACCTAGCACCATAGCAGCATAAAATCAAAAATATCGAATCACTGCATAGCAGTGCAGTGTTACTGTAAATTTTTTTGGTTGGCCTTCATAGAGTTTTATTTTTTTATTACACCAAAGAGCTAATAAAGAATCTCCTTAGAACATATAATATAAAGAAAATAAACTTACAGCAACTTTAGACTTAATAGCCTTAAGCTTTTCCGTAGCGGCCGCCAGTTCCGCGTTGGCGGCGGCCAAAGCTTTCCGCTTAGGCTCTACATCGCAAAACACTTCGTAGAACTTTATTATATTTATCACCCACGCACACAAACCTGCTGCAGCTGCTGATTTTGATCTTACGAATTCTTAAAAGTATAGAAAAAAAACATTAAAAACACTGTCTTTTATAGCTGCTAGCATATATATATTATGGTCACGTATCTTCTCTGTCTGTAAAGTAACGGAATATGGACAACGCTCCGAATAAAAGCTGAACTCACAAAATTAATAACATTTTGAATATAAATGTTAAAATATTTTAGCTATATTTTGAAATTTTCTTACCCGGTTCAAATTCTGAATCTTTGAGATACGGCTGTATAGCCTTGATAACATCAGGGTGAATGTTTTCTTTATCATAATTAATCAGTGATTCTAGAAACATATCTACTTTAGCCATCATCATCTAAAAGAAGTAATTTTAAATAATCAATAAAATGAGTATATCCATATGTATGTATATGTAATAAAATAAAATAAAAATATATTTTTTGCTATCTACAGTTATTACATTCAAAAATAAAAAATGTTATCACATAAGAATTTATAAAAAAATATAATAGAACAAATACTTTAGCTGATTTCCAACTCCTATCCTTCGGTATCTTGCCCCCTGGTGCCAATAACACCATGACGGCCGCTGTCACATTAGTCACTGCTCCGGGAGGCGATCCAAAAGATTTTAGCTCAGTTAAATTAGCTTTATTTAACGTGTTTAAAGCTTCTTGAGCGGCTACTAAAGCTGGTTCGGCTTTTATTAAATCTTCTTCACAATCTTTTTGCTTTTTTAATACTTCTTCTGCTATTACCGCCACTTTTTCTTCCTCCTCATCGGCTATTAAATTTTGAATTTATATAAGAATAGATTTTTTTTTATTTACTAATGAGCTGGGGGATTCGCCTGCTAGAGCTACGTAATTATTTATTTACTATTCTGAATTACTTTCGTGTTATAATAACACTATCACTATTACTATTTATTGATCCATATATTGGAAATAAAAGTTTCACTTAATTCAATTATGAAATTATCTTGTAGCAATTTGAACTGATTTAAATTGAACAAACACTAAATTTTAAAGAATGTTTGCCTAAATACAATAGTGAACATTTTGGGATTCTGAGATTAACGTGAACAAATGCACTGACAAATAGACAAAAAAATTATAAATTATTGTTTTGGGTTCTATTACATTGCTATTACAATGCCTGTAATATTGGATTTTCTCATATATTTTCCATGTACAGAAAATTATCAATTAAATTTTTATTACTAGTATATACCCTTTGTGATAATTTATCAAGTATCAATACAAATGTAACAAAAAAGTTAATAATTTTACGATTACGAATGAATAAATTATTGAATCACTTATTTTGTGAGTTTTTTAATGTGGTTAGAAATATTCTAAGGTACCATAAATTTTTTTTTCCACTTTCTGCTGAATTCCGGAGGGATAGTGTGTTGAGTGTCGTAACTCAACACCGCGCTTTAAGATGAATGAAAATATTATATATTTCTTTTTCTCAAGTCGGAATCAAACTCACAACATATCAGGTTTAAGATCACACGCTTGTGCGCCTGCTCCACAACAGACACGACGACTCTCTAAACAATATATATTCTATGATAATAATGTAATAAAATAATTCGATCCTTCACGAACAACAATATAAAATGACAAGTTTACTCTGATAGGCTTACCTAAAGCTTTTTCACTCTGTACTTTTGCGGTCTCAACGCCGACCATTTCAATGAGCTTGTCGGCCGCTTCATTCTTCTGCTGTAGCTCTATCTCTTGTATGGCTAACTTAGCTTTAAGCTCGTCTACTTGAGATGCAGTTCCCCGCAACTTTTCTAAGCCGTTTTCCAACCTAAAAATGTTAAAAATAAATATTAAGATATCACACTAGGTAAGCGTCTATCCATAACAAATATTTTCATAACCATGTTTACCTCAATAAAATCAAAAAAATCATCGATGTTACTAACTAACCATTCATTATTTTGTAACCATACATTTGAAATTTGAAATTAAATATATAAATAAGACCAAAATGAACATTGCGGTGCAGTGGGATAATATTTACCGATATACTTGGTAATTTTGCGATCTAAACCTCAAGTGGGAATATTACAAAAAAAATTTTTTTCGCTCATGTAAAAAAACATTGAGTTCTTCAGAACGCAGTTTCGAAATTTACAAGAACAGAGTATTTTAATACTAAGAACTGTACCTGCCCTTATTAATATATTCTAGAGATGTATAAAGCTAACTAAAATTATATATTACCTCACTATTTTAGCGCGTAGCTCATCAGTTTTTTGATTAACCAATTTAGCGTACAAACTAATTTGCTCCAAATAACTTTTTGGTGTTGTATAGTTATAACGCCTTTCGTTCGCCAAATACGCTTTCGATATAGTGTTCACTGATGTATGTACGTACGCCATGAACCGTGATACAGAATCTCGAAGAGTTATCTAAATTAGTTTAAAAAATATTTAAAAATGGCAACAATTACTTATATCATATCGTAAATAATACCCTAAACGTGTAGTCATTTAAATAAAAAATTAGAAGCTTGAAACTTTATGGACTGACTTTTCCATTTTTAACCCAACCCAACCCGAAACTGTCCAAACGCCAATTATGTTATGCGTTATATCGATCTTAGTCAAAAGCTTAAAACAGTTGCCATAATTATTGTCTTAAGAAAATATTTTAGTTTCTAATGTCTTAACAAAATACATAGCTAATTATTCTCTGTACAAATAAATATCAAATGCATTTCAATAGATTAATTCACTATTTTAAGAATCATACATACAGGCAAAACATGTAATTCTTCCAAGAATCTCATAGAGACTGAAACCAAGGCCTCTTGTGGCCATTCGTGAAACCAATTTATAGACGTACAATTGATTAAAGCTGGGAATTTCCTTGATCTCACTCGCAAAGTAGAACCAACGGGAGAGAAACACAGTACAACTTTTAATTGTTTACGAACGCGATCTATGAAGAATTTCCAACATATTTCTCTTGTATCTGGGAGACCTGCTCCTTTTACCTAAAAAATATATTGCATTTAGGGTTTCTTAGTAGTATTTTTGTCATTACCACTATAAATGAAACCACAATTTTAACTACTCTATAAAAATCTAATATAATAAAAAAAAAAATATCTTTCCACAAATTTTTTTCCACATATTTTTTTTCTAAAATAAAACGCCATTTGGTAAGAATGACGCAACACAGACACAACCCTATCAAAGCGATAACGCCACACACGCCTTAATGTTGAATTGCATAAAGTACAACGAGAGATATCCCTTTCTCGTTCTGGTATGTTTTTTTCAGAATGAAAAGTGGCAGATCAACAACGCTTGGTAGTAGTTTTGTAGTAGTGTGCGTTAACGATATTAGGGTCTATCCGTAACTGCGTCACGCGAAATACAGTATGGATAAACATCGTGAAATAGGCGTAGGATTTTTTTTTACGACTAAACTGTTCAAGCACCTTGATTAATTTCTTCAGGTATGGATTTAAAATACTTTATCCTATATGCTGCTCCCGTAAAAGGAGCGCAGACGCCATCCTGTATTTATCCCCTTTATATTCAGGTGTCTTTTAAATGAAGAAGACGTCATTTAATTTTGTTTCCAATTATTTACCGATTGTATTGAGTGGTGGTAGTGTGCGGTATATTTTCATTAAAACACAAACGACACGGTACTCGTGTTCATTACATTCTAAGATATTGTCGACAAAAATTGTTATTAGAATTCATATTAAACCTATTAATAAATAGCATTAAATTGTATGTAATAAGAATGAATAAAATAATTATAAACGCTGGATTCTGGATTCTGATCTGATGCTGGTTCGGCCCTAATATTATCTAGCATTTAATTGAAAAAGAAAATATTGAATTAACAACCTAAAAGAGGGACTTTGATACTCAGAAATATGAAATCTGTATGTATATAACATTACATTTATGTTCCATATTTAGATTTCAAAATATTTTTAATTCATTTTAACCATTATAAAAACTTCTATAACTATTAAACAAAAAAGGGTTATTTCTTAAATAGAAATTAATAAAATATCGAGTACCTCATTTCTAACTCCGGCTATAATATTTTCTATATCATCGTCGGGGAATAAATCTCCGACCTCACCAGATGCTAGTAGATCGTTAATTAAAACGAGAAATTGTTCATTTGCAACTTGAGCATCTGTCATCAGGAACATAATGCCGACATTCTTTAGACCAGTCTTGATGTATAGTCCAGAAAGTTCATGCTAAAATGAAAATATATAATATAATCTGTCTGAGGCATCGTAGATAGCATACGAATGATGAACCGATTTTGATTTTTATTTGTTTGAAAAGTTACCTAAATGATAGTGTTTTTTTCTGTTTTCTGTTATTTTAGTAACTTTTTTTTTACCTTTAAGTCAGATACTCCATATCCTTTCTTCAATTGTATTTGAGACACTTCTAAACTAGAAATGAATGCAGCTAGTCTAGACAACGATTGTTTCCCCGATCCACCAACACCTACTAATAATGCACTGCCTCTTGGACTTTCTAGAATGCGACTTATTCTGAAAATATTATATTTCATTTCTATATATCAGCTTCATATATAGAATAACATAATATTTTAACTACCTATTAACTTAGTATAAGTATTTTACAAAATAAAAGGTTTTATTATCTCAAAATCATACTGCAACAGTGTAAAAAAAACACCAGAAATGACATTATTTAATTTTATATACTTTCTTTAAATCGTCATGATATATCCATCTTCTACGAGAGTAGGGGCAGAAGCGTGTGATATGTGCGTGACTATTTTCATTGCTTCACTCTGGTAACGGGGCAAAATGCGACGTTGAGTTCCGCCACTGAACATGCAACATGCCACGAGAATTCAGTGGAAAGTGGGGAGCGGAGTGTCTTACCACTAGGCTGCCTCTGCCTACCCTGCTACATAAGAGATACAGCTTGAAGATGTATATTTTTAATATATGTATGTATATATATTACCAAATTATATAAATATGTACACACCTGCATATATGCATCATAGCATCTTCAAACAGTACCAAATTCATTGCCGCAATAAGATCATTGTAACTAGAGAGAGCCTCGGTCAACAGCTTATTGAGTTGTTCCCAATTTGCTACTGGCATGTATTTAGGTTCACCAATACCGCCAGCAAAATGACAATAAATGTTTGGACGTTCAAAAACAGCGCCTTCGTCTATATCCTTAAATTAAGTACAAAAATTATTTCATCGTCGACACTGTAGTTTCGTTTAACCCTTAGACAATAGAAAAGCTTTGGATCCTCCATTTGAATCCATCCTTGGAGGTTGAAAAGGTGGCAAGATGTTAGTCGATCTTTATCTAACTTTAGAATGAGATTATTTATAATTATACAAAAATGAAATGACAAAAAGTAATTGTTGTAAAAATACTACTTAATTTACCTCAAAGTTTTTCTTACACAGATCAACTTGCATTTTAAGGAAAGCATCAATATCCTTGTCTTCAGTCAGCTTGTCGCCGTACACTCTATGTGTCTCGTGAAGCCAAAGACGTATCAAATCAGAGGGATACACTAAACATTCATTTGTACTGAATAAGAAACCCTGAAAAAATACATAAATTTTATAACTTTTAATGGAAACAATACCATATACAAAAGATAAAGTAGCATTTTTTCTTTATATTTTCAAAAAGTAAGTAAGAATTTTACTACGTAAGGTCCTTAACTCAAAATGAAATGGTAGATTTTAATTCCGTATAAAAACCAGAATATTTACATTCATCCATATATATATTTACCTGGAAAACATTAGACAGGTCTCTCAAGTTAAAAATATAGTGGAATTTGATGGCGGTCGGCAAAAATACTTGTGAAACTTTGTTGTGTAGAGCTATCGTAGCCGCTACGACATTTTCTGTAAGAATTATAACAAGCTTCATTTTAAAAATAGTAAATATATTTAGGGACAGCACTTGTCTACAAGATATAATTTATATAAAATGTAAAACAATAAAAGAATGTTTGAGGCCGTCTTGGTGCAGAATTACCAATCGGGGCATTGAACACTAACAGGTTCCCAGGTTCCCTGTGCCTACTATTCCAAGTGCAGGATACAGCGTGAAGATACAAAAGGAATGTTTATTTTTTCTTCATTATTTTTCTTTTCTTAAATTAGGGTCATATTGAAGAGCAAAGCGTAACGTCTTATCGGCCCTATCGTCTATCACGATCACAATGTAAAAAATAAAAAACTTACTTGAAATCTTAGCAATTTGTGCACCAATTCTCAGTTCTGGATTCACCAAATGCTGACTCAATATCGAGTGATAAATATTATTTAAAGCTTCGGTATTCGGGAAACTTATTGCAAACACGCAGAAATGTCGTTGCAGCCTTGGATTTATAGTGAAACTGCCGGATGTAGGGTTCATACATGATACATATTGGGTATTATGAATGTCCTTAAGAGTTAACTTCGTTCGATCGTACCAATGATTATAATCTAAATGTTGGCGAATTATCGTATGGGGCTGGACAGTTCCATAAGGATCTACTTCTGGCATATTCATGTCATCTATAAAATATATAAGAGTTTTGTTCCCAGGAGGTCCATAGTTTCTACCAGCCTTCTTTTCTAACGGTTTTTCTAAAATCTTCTGTAGCATTTCTGATGTTGTGTAAAAGTTGAATGGAATCGACTGAATAGCATAGTTTTCTGAAAGGCTAAAATCAATAACAATTTAAAATTGATCAAAAAAGTTTGTTTAATGTTAAAATATTTATAAAAAACAAACACCTTTGAAGTTTTTCATTTACAAGAACGGTTTTCCCACACCCCGCACTTCCCACTAACATAACTGGATGCTTATTTTTCATTAGTAAGTCCAAAAAAAATCGAACTCTAATTGTTTCAGCAGTCGGTACTAGCACAGCCTAAAACACAAAATAATATAACTTTTTTTAAAAAATATTTTCTTAGGGTTGATATACTATATTAATACGTATTATTTACTTGTAGTGGTATGTCGCTGTCTAATTCGAATTTTGTAATCTTTTCAGTCCAGGGAGTAAACTGCTTGGTTTCAGGGTCAATGTAGTAATCAAATACTGTACCACCCGTAGGAAATTTAACGTATTTAAATTCATTGACCCACCATTTTGAAAATTCTAAAAGAAATATGTTTAATGTAATTTAATAAAACCTAAGGTATTTGTAAAGAATAAAATTCTGAGGCCAGTGGTGGCGTAGAGGCACAAAGTGTGACTGTAAAATAGCCTGGTTTTGGGTTCGATCCCCAATCGAGGAAATGAAATATTTATTTACTTTTATTTTCGTTTCTTCGCTATGGTGTCGAGGCAAAGCGGGGCGTTGAGTTCCGCCACTCAACATGCAATGCCTCCAGAACTCGGCGGAAAGTGGGGAACTGCCTACCCTGCTGTGTGCGGGATACAGCGTAAAGCTGAAAAAACAAATATAGATTATAAAAGAAATATTAATCAATTTAAATAAAAGTTATTACAATGTTTTCATTTAAATTATTCAATATATTTATTGATCTATGTAAAATTAAATCAACTTACCAATTCTATAATCCACATTAGTATCTTGAAACATAGCAGAACCGAATGCCCAAACGCAAGCGAAAACGAAGAAAATATCATGCCAATCCTTAGGACAATCAGGAGGTGTATTCTCAGGTACTAATAAACAACTGAGCAAATGGCAAAGCATTTGTATATGTGCCATATCGGCTATTGGAGTTATTTTCTTAAATCGATTCCTTATATTTTCTAAACATGGAGGAATGTATTTGTCGAAAAGAATTACTAAGTTAGATTTTTCTGCTGGAATTTTTCGAGTTTCAACCCAACTCGTTACGTAGCTGAAATTGATAGGTGTTGTTAGTATTATACCTAAGTAATTAGATAATTATATAAATACATGGTACTTACGGATTCCAACCTAAGTCTTGAGGATTAATATACAAAATTCCAGCTCTAGACACAGTCGCCGGTGTAGCTGTACGCAAATTAGAAATCTCAAACATCAATCTCATACTTGGTGTGAGTGCTATTCTTTCATTGCTGGCTAAAGTTAATATTTTATTATCATCCATTACCGTATTCAAAGATTCAATCCACATTGGATCTATATCACCATCTAAAAGTATCCATTTTGGATTTTCACCAACTATATTAGCCTGATCTCTCATGATAACTGAAAATAAACCATCTTTCCATTCTCTTGTGGCAGGATTGATGATACCAAACAGTTCATCGTTAGTAACAGCTTTAGGATTTAAATCGTTATATATCGGTTTCTTTTTTAAATTTTGGTAAGTCTTAAAAAGTGTTTTCCAAACTTGAGTTTTTCCTGTCCCAGCATTACCTACGATAAACACAGAATGACGAACTTCGAGTAACTCCTCTAATTGTACAACTTTCAATATAAAATTATCTTCAGGCTGTAACAACAGATCCATAGCAGCTTGTTTGACAGTTCTTTCAAATTCTAAATCTCGTTTTCTTGGTACTTCTAAGGCAGGAAATAAATCACCAATTAAGCCCATAAAAACGGGCATATCGTCTGTTACAATTTTAGGTATGTTGAAGTCACGTAAAGTCCTCATTAAGACTTCCTCTTCAGGTCTACCGGGATCTCCTCTCTAGAGAAAATGTAAGTTATTTTCTATTACGATAAAGAGTTCATTTACAAATATTCCATCTATTATATTTATTATTCACGCACCTTTAAGGAACCAGCTACTACCAAAACAGATTTAATAGCTCTCAAACCCCAATCATAATGGTCTTGTTTAGACAATAATTCTTTACACAAAGTATATAAAGTGATAAATTTTCTGGCTAATATTTTCGCATCTTGAAACCCTTCTGCTACTAACATAATTTCACAAATTAACTCGAAATCTGGTACGACCATAGCGCAAGGCCTAAATAGAGCTTTCAAATTTTCTGGTAATTCTGTTCTTCCCGCGTAACCAGGATTCATTGTAATAAATATTCCAACTGTCGGAACTAGTACAATAGTCTCGCCCATAAAATTAAATTTCTCTTTCTTATCCCTGTAAAACAATATTTGTTACTTTACTAATTAAAAACTGTGTCTTATTATAGTAAATTTATATCTAACCTTATAGCGTCTTGTACTGATTTAACTTGAACAGCCACTACGGAAAGTACTTCAACAGATATTCTGTTAAATTCGTCAAAACATCCCCAAGCACCAGTTTGGGCTAAACCTTTGTAAATATTTCCACAGGACTAAAAAAATGCATTCTTTAAAAATAGCTTGCAATCACAAGGCTATTTACCTTCGATAAATACGTTAAATGTAATATTTGTTAGCTACATGTAAAAAAAAACATTAAAACTAAATATATAAACTGTATATGTAGGTTTATGAAAAGTACCTGATAATCCATTTGTTCAGAACAATTAAATACATAAACCATTATACCCAAAGCTCTTCCCAAATCTTTGGTTGTTTCTGTTTTCCCTGTACCAGCGGGTCCCGCGGGTCCGCCTCCCATTATCAAATGTAACGACTAAAAATATAATTAAATAGTTCAAGAAATCACTTTATAACTTATAACTGTACCAAAATATATTTAATACACGAGATATTACATTATATCAAATATATTAATTATGCTTGATACGTAAACTTATTGACAGAAATATTGATAAAAAATCTCTCTTGTAACTTTACCTGAGTTAAAGTAATATAACATCGATCAGTCAGTGGTGTTATTACCAATCTTGGCGTGTTTCCCAAATACTCGTAGCTATATTTAAATTGAGCGTCACAGATATTTGCAAAACAGTGCATTTCTTTTTCATCCCATCTATAACATATAAATCATATAATTCATATGTATACAAAAATCTTAATTGAGGCCAGTCGTGGTATAGTAGTACAAGCGTATGACTGTAAACGCGACAGGTTGTGGGTTGGATTTTCGCTCGAGGAAATGAAATATTTATTATTTTAATTTCATCGCTCTGGTGTCGAGGCAGACGTTGAGTTTCGCCACTGAACTTGCAATGCCTCCAAAATGAGACAGAAAGTACGTAGTGGGGTGTCTTAACACTAAGCTCCCTCTGCCTACCCTGTTACACGCGGGATACAGGTGAAGTTAAAAAAAAAATTACAGATAGAATGGGAGCTACAAATTTTTACACTGCTTAACGATAACATGACGGCATTTTAAAAAATATATACAAAATAATTATATTCTTAAAAATATTTAAAAAAAATGCAAAAGATAATGATGATTGTAATTAAAGTAAATGTGAAAAAGTGTCTAAATGAAATAACCTTTACAGTTACGTGCAGATAATACAATTAGGTTTTCAAAACCTGTGTCTAAGTTGAGATTGCCATTGGAATGCCGATCCAGCTTCTACCTTGCCTTGAATTAATTTGCTTACAACGTCTCTCGAATGCACGTCAATAGTGCAAATAGTCATGATTTTTTGACGATCTTGCTTACTGAGTTCACCAATTAGCAAAGTAATTAGTGTACTAAGTTGAGACAGTTGTTTTTTATAATAATCTTTTAAAGCATTGTCATATCCTTCTTCAAGTCTGCCAAAGGCAATATTTACTTCTGATGTCCACCAAATTTGTGAACAACACAAAGAAACTTGTGCCATAAAATCAAAAAGCCATTGTTCTCGTGACTTTTCTTCATAAGATACGATAGCTTCTCCAAAGTACTGACGAATTGTAGACCGCATGATATCCTGTAATCGATTTAGCCATATTTCTACCTGAAAATATGATTAAATCGATTACAAAATATTACGGGGCAATTGGCGTACAAAAAAATTAAAAAACAAATTTCATAAAAAAACGTTTTCTGATAACTATTTACTTACGGCGCCGGTACAATCGCATTGACCATGAAAAGGAACAAGTTCACCGTCTTTGGCTATCATCCCAGAAGCCATTTTTTCACCTGCTTTGTCACTCTCAATAAATTTAAGTTTTGCAATAGAATCAAATAACTTTGTAAGATGTCTACAAAACAGTCCAAGAATATAAGTTTACATATCTTATTACTATATTCATAAAATATACATATATATATATATATATATTCCTACTGACCGTATCACTAAGTCCGCTTGATTGCCATTTGATAATATATCCAACAAATCAGCTGAAGATACAAAATAAAATCTAGGGAATGCCAATCGTTTAGTTTCTAAATACTCAGCTAGGGCTTTTTCACATATAATCAAGTCCTTTTGCAAACTGTCTAGGATTGCGACTAAACCTTCTTTATTAGTACCTTCTACCACATTTGGTGTCCTTGACATGTCTTTTGATAAAATCTACAATGATGAAAGAAATAACAAGATTACAACATTTCCATAAAATAATATTTTACCTTAAATTCAGCATCGAATTCATAAAATTATACTCTACTTTAAATTCAGCATCGATTCTATCAAAACGTGTAGAATCATCAGGTAATTGTTTTCTTATATCTTCAGAACTCATAAATATACTTTCCAAGTGTGTCCAAGTTCTTTGGACTTCAAACCAAACTGTTATTACTTGGTCCGCCACTGATAATTTTTGCTGCCAACACGACACTTCTTCTAGGAAATGTGCAATAAATTTTGAAGTTATCAAGTTTTGTAGTTGTACCTATGAAATATAAGGTTAAAGATATTCTATTTCCATTAAAGACATAGGCCACTTACATGGAAACATTGGTTAACAAAATAAA
>DWAO01003923.1:0-13460 GCA_018230605.1 Heliconius congener
GTAAATATTTCATCTCCTCGAGTGGGGATCGAACCTACAACCAGTCGGTTTTACAATCACACTTCGTGCCACTGAGCCACGACTGGCCTCAAATATTTATTAATATGTTAATAATTATTATATTTAGTAATATGAGACTATTAAAAGAACTGAAACATACAATTTAATAAGTAGATGCGAAATAACAATCCCCTTACAAAGACATACTAAGTAACCACAAAGTAACGAGGAAAGGTAAAAACGTATTTATTTTTCATTTACGCGAATACTATTTCTAGACAGTTTCGAGACCGAACGAAGGTTTACATCACAAACTTATCTACTGTACGATGCAATACTCTTCCTGAACTTAAACTACTGTCTTGTCGCTTTGGCTACTTTATAAGCCGTATTTATGCATACACCAGAAAAATATAAATTTATAAACAAATATTCTTTCTATATTTACATTTAATAAAAACAATCAAAATTTACAAACTTAAAATATTTGAAAATAGTCATTAAGAAAATCATATTTATGCTATATCCCGCATACAGCAGGGTAGGCAGAGGGAACCTAGTGTTAACGTATCCACTTCCCGCCAACTTCTGGAGGCATTGCGTGTTGAGTGGCGGAACACAACGCCGCGCTTTGCCTCGACACCAGAACGAAGAAATGAAAATATGAATGTAAATAAATATTTCATTTCCCCGACTGGGGATCGAACCCGCAAATAGATTTTACAGTTACACTTTGTGCCCCAGCGCCACGACTGGCCTCACGGAAATAATAATTAACCGTAAAAATAAGGATAAAAGCAAAATATAAAAGTTATTAACTTAAAAGCATCTATCTCTATTTCTGTCGATATTAATTGAATATACTAAGGAATCGATTATAGGGATTGGGCAGCAGTGTTAGCACATTAGTGAAGAGTCTGATGTAGTAAAATAAGATATTAATAATATTATAATTTGTTTAAAGATTTTTAAAGTGTTATTCCACACTTAGGAAAGAAAAATAGTTTCCAGATGGCGTGGGTTCGAGTCCCGCTACGTTCAAATTTTTATACGTTGTCTAAAAATAAGTATTTTATTAATTTGAAAAAAGCTAGGTACTCCAGAGTTGGACATGCTCTTCATGAAAATACAACGCTTATTTATATATCTCTAATAAAAATCTATTTGTGTGATAGTCTAGTATACAAGTGTCAGTTTTTTATTAAAAAAACTGTTTTCTCAAAATGGCATTAAGTGAATACATTTATTCTCCAGCCTCCACGCCGCGACAGGAGCAAAACTAATAAATTATAAGGCATTTCAAGCGAAGTTGGTAAGAAATTTTGACAAATTACTCCCGAGCGTCCGAGGTAACCTAATTACCCGAAAAGTAGGGGCAGTATAACTTTACCAACTGTGGTCGTGACATTATTCACTCAAAGGGTACAAATTGTACACAATTTTGTAAATTTTTGTGCAATATATAGTGCATAAAATCAAAAAATCGAAAGATCAAAATACCATTTACAAAAATATTTTTTTTATATATTGCGATAAAATTAAAGAAAATTTAAAATAAATCTAAGCAACTTCACGCCGCATCCCGCAAACAGCAGGATAGGCAGAGGGAACCTAGTGTGCGTGTTGAGTGGCGGAACTTAACGCTGAGCTTTTAGCCTTTATGCTAAAGCAAAGAATTGACAACAATAAAAAATGATAATTCATTCCCCCGAATGGGGATCGATCCCATAACCGTTGCGTTTCATTTACACCGTTGTGCCCCTGCGCCACGAAGCTCAATTATTACGATCAACAAATAGGTTTTTTTAATAATAAGTCCGCTAGCGAAAATATTCAACAATTCCCTATTAGATTATGACTTAATCTATTCTTTTTCGCTGTTATCAAAACTCTAAATTTCATATATCCTATACTCCAAACAAGTCACTATTTCTAACTGAACTAAAGTTATTTATTTTGCCACTGTATTTCACAATGGAGAAGTTCGCAATTGAACTTTGTTCAGTTTCTTGGTGCATGAACCAAGGGATTTGTGCCGTCTGCATATTGAATAGATATTCGATTTGATGGAAATTCACGAAGGCCGATAACGTTACGTACGTTTTTCATTATACTTATATTAAATATACACATGTGTTGTATGTACATAATAAATCAAATAAATCAGCTTCAGGCTGTATCCCGCACGCGGCAGGGTAGGCAGGGGGAACCTTGTGTTAATACACTCTGTTCCCCACATTCCGCCGAGTTCTGGTAGCTTTGCGTGGTGAGTGACGGAACTTGAAAACTGCTTTGCCTCGACACCAGGGCGTAGAAATGAAAACATAAATGTAAGTAAATATTTCATTACCTCGAGTTCAGATCGAACCCACAACCAGTAACAAAAATGTATATTTTTAACAATTTCTTTATACACTTACTTATTACATATGTTTGTAGTAAGTACGTAAAAAAATAAAAATATTTTAGCAATCCAACCTTTGTATTCTAAATATTTTTTTATTTTGCATTTCCATTTATGCAGAAACAGAAACTTTCACTGCCTCCTTCTCCTTCTAAGTGATTTAGAGGCGCCCTGTGACCCATTCGCAGTACACCCTCAAAGGCACAGCCTTTTATGGACGTTCCACATAAAGCCCTACTGAGCTTTCACAGTTGGTAAAGTGATTAAGGTCAAATTTATTATGCCATAGAAAAATATTTTGTGTTTTCAGCCAAAATTCTTTATTACGATTTCTAAAATTTATTAAATATTTTATCTGTCCAAAAAAAAAGATTTCTGAACTCTGAAATAATTATGATATAAGTCTAAATTGAAATATTACATCTAACAAGAAATTCTATACTTGAAATTTATATTATAGTTGAAAATCCAGTTTGTGCAAAATGAGAGACTTACTGTAAAACAGTCTTCTCTCCCTTTCATATATATCGAGTAGAAAAGGGACACAAATTTTAAGGAACTGAATTTGAAACGACGATATCCTTTAAATAGGTCAGGAAGGCGAAGTTTACGTCGCCATTTGGCATTAGGGAAACCGAAAGCAATAAAATCTACGGTTTAGAGGCTGAATTAGAAAATTATTCAGGGCTAAAGTTATATACAAGGAAATTTTATAATAAAACAAATTTCCTGTAATGCTGAAATATATATATTTTTTTATTTTACGATAACAGCATAAAATATAGTTAATATTTACAGTCTTTATAAATATCTGTAAATAACATTAATATATAATTAGAAAACGCCAATCAAGTGTGAATCCACACATTTGAACTTGAACACTTGGCATTCATAACAATTTTCAGGCTAGTTCAACGAGAGATACAATTTATAAATGCATACAAATTTAAATTTGCGGAGTTTCCTTTTTTCTTTTTGAAATACGAAACCCTAAACCCCTTTGAAAAATGTTACCTTTATGAATTTTTAGGGTCCCGTAACTCAAAAGGTCAAAATTTTGTTCGTCTGTCCATCTGCCCGTCTGTCAAGACTATTATCTAAAGATAATCGCGAAGGGTACCAAGCTAAAATTAATATCTAATGTTCAGCTCTAATCAAAACCATACCATAGGGTATCCCATGGACCTATAATTATGAAATATGGTTAGAAGTGAGAACTTCTACAAATAAAGGGAAAAATCCAAAATGTAAAAGTCTATAGATATTTCATAGAAAAAAAACGTTACAAGCTTATATTCATTACATTTGTTGTTGATATCATGCAAAATGAATACATTCATCTGCAAATTTGAATTTATCAACTTTTATTTACTTCTCGTTTGCAATACAATCCTGAAATTGGTACGGATCCCTCAATACGCGTTTCCAACTCACACTTCGATCGGTTTTATTTACTTTAATATCGCTAAAACCATACAACAAAATAACATATCAAGAGACCAATACACAAAAATATCAATAACCGAATGAATAAGCCGAAACACAATATCTCTAACATTCTAATATCAATATCGACAATATTGATTCACCTTAACAAAACATACGTGGCTAATAAAAGGAATTAATAGCACCCAATGGACAAAGTGCGCATGGGGTGGTATTGTGTGGCATTTTAGCTTGGTATTAACACTGCTATATTTTGTCAAAAAGAAATATTTGCATCGGATAACGGTATGGTCCCACCCTGCAGTTTGCATTCCAGTATAATGTTTATTGGTCTTCGTAATATTGATTATATGAGATTATCGATGGGTTTATTTTATAAAAGTTCACAATTATGTGTAAAAATATAATTTATAAGTCAAAAATTATTTTTAGGTTGTGGGTTCAGTTCCCATTCGAGGAAATTAAATATCTCTTTGCTCTGGTGTCGGAGCAAAACGCAGCGTTGAGTTCCGCCGCTCAACACGCAGTGCCTCCAGATTTCCACGGAAATGGGGAACGAAATGTCTTAGCACTAGGTCTCTTCTGACTACTCTGCTACGTGCTGGATAAAATGTGATGCGTAAATAAAACTAAATAATATATTAAATAAACGCGTCAAATTATTAATAATAGTTCTGCTAAAACAACATCCAAATACGATTTAAAAGACTACAAGACAGAACAGCAATCACCAAAGGCAGCATGTGTGCATCGTGCATACGTAATTACTTAAAACGAACGAAGAAAGTGTACAAAGCGACGGCACTCGAGTGGGGTGGTGAGGCACCACCGTAATGGGTGCTTATCGATGAAATACTGCAACTAAAATATAGTTGAGTTGTGATAAATAATTCACGTTATTTTGTATTACACTTTAAAATTTGAGGCGTGTGACTGTAAACGGCGGTCGCGGGTTCGAAATATTTAATTTCCTCGAGTGGGGACTCGAATAAATGAAATATTTATTTAAATTTATTTTTCCATTTGTAAAAGTTAGTTAAAGTTTGGTGTTGAGGCAAAACGTGGTGTTGAACTCTGCCACTCAACTCGCAATGCCTCCTGAATTCGGCAGAAAGTGAGGAACGGAGTGTCTTAACACTAGGTTCCCACTCTACCCAGCTGTGTGCGGGATACATCAAATCCCGGTACGTTAAATTTTCAACAATAAATATTTTTGTGTTCTTAAATTTGGAATAAAATTAATAAAATACAGCGCGTCTTTATTTTATAATTTATACATTTTATAATTTATCTAAAATATGAAATCAACTTTGGCTTATTAATTATATTTTTATACATAAATATGTGTTTCAGGCCTCAATATACATATGTATAATTTAGTTATTCAGTAATAACAAATAATATCTTCATATTTGGGTGAAACATTTTTAATGTACGAAAATAAAACTAGAAAAACTCGAGGTAATGACAACAATAGAAGCTAAAAGGAACTTAATATCATATTATTTAAGTTTATCCAATATATTCATATTGGATGATTTAGATAAACATAGTTTTAAAATATCGCTAATCTAGAACTTACTGCTTCCTACTTACTTTTTCATTAAATGCTTAGGCACATTTAGTTATCAGTCCTTTTATGATCGAATATTAATTTCTCACTAATATCCTAAAAGCCAGGAGCGGCGGTCCGTATGTTATAAGACTTGGAAGTTTCTCATGACCTGGAAGTAACATGAAATTTGATGGATTTGGTTAATAGGTAAATAAGATGCATAAAATAATATCAATAAAGTGATATTACAATTTTTTTTTAATTAAGAAAATGTATTCGAAAATTTATATTTGCCACTAATTGAAGGTTGCTCAGTACCGTATGCAAAAAAAATCTACATATTAAAAGTTACGTATATTGTTTTATTTATATTGTTTTCTCGAAACATTTAAGAGAATAAAAAATAATAAATGTCATATATATCAAGTTCAATTATCGTCACTTAACCGATATCATCAGTTGTTTTCTCTTGTAACAACACAATGCACCCAGCGCTGCACCCTATATACACCCTATGCAGAAATGTATGTAGGGGAATTTTCGATTAAATATTTAGATGAGATTTTGTATGATCCATTTATCACCGTCTAATTGTATGGGGTTGACGCTTTCACTCTAACAAGTGAATGCACCGGAAATTTTACCTAACTACTTTTGATATGATAATGTAATAAGAAAAATGCTAAGCTGATTCTCTTGGGCTTGGGTTAAGATGTATACAGTACAGTTGACATTTGAGTTCTTTGTAGATATACTAAGTGATATGAATGAAGTGACTCGTGGCGGAGTGGTAAAAGCGTGTAACTGTACACGTGACAGGTTGTGGATTCGATTCTCAATCTAGGAAAAGAATTATTTAATGTTTTCATTCAACACGTCATATTTTTTTAATGGAAGTATCTTAACATTAGGATCCCAGGTTCCCTCTGCTTCCATGCTATGTGTGTACAGCGTGAAGATAAACAAAACAAGCAAAATATGTAAGTATACAAAGGTTACTTTAATTTGACTAAAAGATCATTGTCAAAATTATTGAATGTTAATTAAATATTATAAAGTTAAAAGTCATGATTTTTATTGATAAAATTAAATGTTAATTGCTATTTTTATTTCCATTTAAGGGTCTTAAAACTATCCCATTGTTAACAACGAGTGTGTCTGAATGTGGTGAAGTGATCAAATATCTAATGTGATTATAAAATATTGATTTGAAAAACTCATTTATAAGATGTTTCCACTACAAAAGTTAAATAAATTTGTTGTACCCTTCTTTTGAAAAAAATTAATTAATTAACATTTATGACAGACAAAGATTTTATTTTATTCTTTTGTGCTCTATAATTTAAAAAATGATAATGGCCTTTGATGTTTCGAAATTTATAGCTATTAGTAACGTAGCGTGCTATCAATTTTACAACGCCGTCGAACACATCAGAATTCGTACAATATTTATTTTTATTTTGGCAAAAAATCTACGACATATTTTAAGCTAATAAATTCATAATTATTGACAAAATTTAAAAAAATTAGCTTCACGCTGTATCACGCACACAGAAGGAACCTACTGTTAAGACACGCCGTTCTCCATTTCCGCGGAATTCTGGAGGCATTGCGTGTTAAGTGGCGGAACTCAGCGCCGCGCGACATTTATATATATAGCAGTCAGAAAGAACCTGGGAACCTAGTGTTAAGATACTCCATTCACAATAAAACACTCCCGATCCCCACTTTACGTCAAATTTTGTAGGCATTATTGCCTTTTGAATAGCGGAACTCACTACCGCGATTTGCCTCGACACCAGAGCGAAGTTATGAAAATATAAAATATTCCATTTCCACGAGTGGATATCGAACCGATAACGTGTCGCGTATACAGTAACATAGTTGTGAACCTGCGCCACGACTGGCCTTGGTTATTACTACCATAACACAATTAACAAATAAAATACAATACATTATATACAATGCAAATAAAAAAGTTATAAAGATAAGAAAAGATAGTGACATAGATTAGAAAAGACTACTCAGAATATTTTTAAAATAGCATTACTAAAAGAGCAAAGCGCGAGGCGTGGAACGCGAAATTGCTGCAAACCACCCCATAATTATTTTTTTCCCCGCCCCGTTCATTCCATTACAAGGATTTTTTTATAATTTTTGGTGTAGTTTTAACGTAAAGGTTAATGTTAATGTGAAGTTTAATGAGATGACAGTCATATTTCTTTGTCCAATAATATATATTTTTTTTCATAGTAAAATATAGATATAGTACTTTTGATTTATGCGGGGTACAGCGTAAAGCTGATTATACTCTTGTTTTATTAATAAAAAAAGTTTTATCAATTCAGCTTCACGCTGTATCCCGCACACAACAGGGTAGGCAAACGGAACCTAGTATTAAGACACTCCGTTCCTCACTTTCTGCCGAATTCTGAAGGCATTGTGTGTTGAGTGGCAGAATTCAACGCCGCGCTTTGCCTCGACACCAGAGATAAGAAATGGAAATTGAAATTTAAATAAATATTTCATCTCCTCGAGTGGGGATCGAACCCACAACCAGTCGGTTTTACAGTCACACTTCGTGCCCCTGCGCCGCGACTGGCCTCAAAAAGAGCAAAAAAAATGTACAAGAAAGTTATATATTTGTTAAAGTAATATATGAATAATTGATAAAGGTAAGTTGTGGCGGAGGGGCTCAAACGTGCAACTGTAAAAGCTAAAGGTTGTGGGTTCTATTCCCAATCGTTAACTGTGGTAACGATTTAAAGCGCAACGTTGAGTACTGCAACTAAACAGGAAGAACTAAACACAACTCGGTGGAAAGTGGGAACGGTAGTGTCTTTATGAAAACAAAGTGTCTTAACACTAGGTTCCTACGTTTTCTCTGCCTGCCCGCACAAAGCAAAGTTCCTTTGTGCGAGATGTGAGACTTGTACGTAATGCCAAATATTTACGCTATTGAACGTAAGTATTGTTATTTCCATTTCTATACTGTAAGCGTCACCATTCTGGGATTCTAAGCAAAAATGGCTTTATAAAGTAACAAACGTCGACCTAAAAGCAACTTCGAAAAAATACTTTCACATCTCTAGAAAGTGAACAGTACAGTAATTATGCGACAATATTTTTTTTGTTTTATTTTCACATTAAGTTCCCAGGTTTCCTCGCCCTCCCTTATGCCTATGTGCAGGATTCAACATAACGGTAAAAAAATATATCATTCTCCCGTTTCTCTACCTTCATCAGACAAGTGTGAAGACTAAACAATATCTTATTTTACCTTATGAAACAGTTAGCTGTATGAAACATTAATAATAGAACTTATTAAAACTGAAATAACGAAATAAAAGAACTTTCTAACGCCCGACCCTCCCTAGCTGGCACAGTGCCACGCTACCCTCGGACGGAGGACGGAAAGTGCCTTCGTAATCCCTCTGATATGAACCTCATTCCTATTTATATGCAGATTCCAGAGCCGACCATAAGTTATCCGTTCAAGCTACCGGATCATTCCCTTAATGACTACCGTGTAAACGGAAAAAGTATTACGATAGGGTGTTTTTGTACTCAGATAGAACTCTATCGTAGTACGCGAATAGAAATCATCCGTGCAGAATTAATTAATAGTGTCGCCTCATTTTATTAATAACATTTGCTGTGGGGATTGGTGGCATTAATTACAATGGTAACATTTGGTGATGTTTGCTTAGAAAGAGTTATTAAATTATTATTTTTCAGTTTCACGCTGTATCCCGCACACTGCAGAGAAGGCAAAGGGTACCTAGAGTTAAAACACTCCGTTGCCCACTTTCCGCCGAGTTCCGAAGGCATTGCGTGTTGAGTGGTGGAACCCAACGCCGCGATTTGCCTCGACATCAGGACAAAGAAATGAAAATTAAAATATAAATAAATTTTCACAAAAAGATTTTTTACAAGTTGTTTAAGTAGTAAACAATATCGCTCTCCACAGCTAAATTAGATGAATCTTTTCACAGAATTTTTTTTTCATTGTTAAGAGTGAATTTAAACTCTTAACAGATACCTACTATACTATTTTTAAATGTGTCTGATCACATGCATTAGGTATTATACAATCACACTTATATCAATTATTCAAATTAGTCATCACAATTCAAAAGCGATAATAGGATAATTAATATCGATTCCACATTAATTATAAAATAAGCCTATTTAAGTGGAAAACAAATCCGATATGGAATATTGTCTGGAAAATTGCCAGCTGCAAGGAGATTTTGATTAAATTAAGAGATAATAAATCGGGGAACATTTTAGGGGAAATAATGAAAATATCGCCTAATGAGATTACGAACCATTACAGCATTAATTATATATTGTAATGAAAATTTTGTTGAAAATTTTGAATATTAAATATCAGCTTCACGTTGTATCACGCATGTAGAATAAACCTAGTGTTAAGGCACTCCGGTCCCAACGCTCAATTGTCGGGACATTGCGTGTTGAATGGCGGAAGACAATGCCGCGTTTTTTTTTCTCATATATCAAAATTATATTATTTTTGCTATGGCTAAAGGTGCTACTAAGTGCTTTTAGCCTCTACTATTTATATTAATAAGGTGAAAAATAACAAAATCGCCATACTGGCGTTCGCCAAGTGCTAAGTACTTAGTAAATGTCGAAATGTACAAGCGATGTTTCTTCTGTTACGTAAAAATTTTTGTATGTTTTCTAAATAAATATGATCGTTATAATTTTGGTTCTAGCGACTCGAGGGTTTTTGGATCATTTTAGTATTTTGTAAAAATAACTTATATTAATAATATTTTCTAGAAAGTTTCACTGCCTTCATGCTTTATTTGTTTCGATAAATATAACTGAAAAGCAAAATTTACTTTGCTTAAATTATATTATATGTATAAATTCTATAATAACTATAAAGTTATAAAATTAAAAAAAAAATTAAAAATCTTTAAGAGAAAAATATATGATAATTTGTCTAAGCGAACTATTGGACATTTGACTTCGAGAAGATGGATGGTACTCTTGCACTAAAGTCCAGTCCGCAAGGGAAATTGCTTTACAGCTGACAGGGAATAACAAATTGACTGTTCAGAAGTAAAAGTTAAGAAATCACTGGTGTATTAACTGTTAGTACTACCGAACCAAATGTAGTAAACTAAAAAATTATGCTTAAAGCATTTGTTGTAATATTTAAAAAATATTAAATTTTAATAGATATTATTTTATTATAAATAAATTTTATTACTACTAAAACATCAGGCCTATGCCTAAAAAAATACATGAAAATAAATAACATATTTGGTATACTTAAGTATTTTGTAAAATTTTCCTAAAGAAGCTTCCTGAAAAATATAAATTAAACTATATTTCTTTAGATTTATATATAAAATAAAAATTTATTATTCGTTATGTGGCAGAATGGAAAATGAAGTAAAAAAAATCAAATCAAATAAATTATCTTCACGCTGTATCCCGCAGAATGCAGGGTAGACAGAGGGAACCTTATGTTGCGATACTCCGTTCGGGGAACGGCTTGCGGGTTACGCCAAAACTAAACGCCGCTCTTGCTCTCGACACCAGAGGAAAGAAATGAAAATATACATTTAAAGTAAATCTCCTCGAGTGGGGATCGAACCCACAACCAGTCGGTTTTACAGTCACACTTTGCGCCTCTGCGCCACGACTGACCTCAATGGCGAAAATGAAGTACTTCCCTATTTGTATGCCGAACAATAATCGATATCGTAATATCTGGACGGTAACTCAACAGGTATTAGCCCTGATCCGCCTGACCGGTGCCCGTCAGCCCGTAAATTATCATACTACGCGCACGGACTACGGGAAACTTTTAACCTGTTAGAGATAACATGATTTTCGTAATGGAAGTTGAGGATTACGGATGTGAAAATGGATACATGGTACAATGCTGTAGTGATGTTTTATTTACGAATTTCGTTAAGTTGAAAGCTTTCAAGATTAACTTTTTTTTTAATTTTAAATATGTGAAAGTGTAGTGTGTGTGAAGAAATAGCAGTGTTTTAATGATATCGGAGTGTCGTAACAACAGGTTCCCAGGTCCAGAACGCTTACAATTACTCTAAATATTTAAAAAAATCTATAAAGGCCAATATTTCTAAAATGAGTGTAATTGAAAACACAGTGGCCAAACTCTAGGCTGTCCTTTGAAGTGAAACATGTGTAAGCAAAATCAAAAACTAACTACTAAAATAATAAAAATTTACTTCTGATACTACTAGCAAAAAAATATATATTTGATAAATTATATAAATAAAATATAAATAATAAATAACATACAAATTTTATAAATTAACAATTAATAGTTGTATAAAATAAGTCGTATGAAAACAAAGATTCTTATATTGAATTTCAGAGATAGCCCCTAAGACGCAGTGATACCAGCAGTAACTCAACAGACATTAACCGCGATCAGAGTGACCGATGTCCGCCAAATCAGAAGTCATAAATAACCGTCAAAGCAGCTGTTACAAAGCAAAATACCTTTACTACAGATCCCTACATAGTATAAAAAATTGGTGAAAACAAATAGTCAATAGGTAGAGGGAACCTTGTGTTAAGGTTTTGTACCCCCAATTTTAGGCCCAATTTATGAGATAATACTTGTTGGTCAGGACTTATTTTGTTATCAATATTATATATTTTCAATTTTCATATAATGCACACTTGTATGTTAATAAAAGATAAGTTCAACTCAATTCAAAATATTCTTTATTCAAATAGACTGATATAAGCACTTTTGAACGTCGAATGAACGTATAAACAAAAATAAAGCTACCACCGGTTCGGAAGGCAGTTCTGCTGAGAAGAGCTGGCAAGAAACTCAACACTTGCTCTTTTCAATGTTAATGGTATAATATATAATTTTATTACATTATCTGGCAGCTATCCTGCATCACATTAATTCCATACATATTTATCCTGTAAATATTCTTGAACAGTGTAATAAGCTTTACTTGTAATTTTTTTTTTTTAGCTACTTTAAATTGTGGTAGTGGCAAACTATATAGTGGTAACGTATAAAAATATATATAACATTTAGTATAGCCGGGTGACAGACGTTACGCAAAATAATAAAAATATTATGAATAATATCTTAATAAAAATACTATGTATATATTAAGTAAATAATACTAAAAAAATAGAGTACCATAGTGTCAAAACATAGTAAGTAGGTTAATGGAAAAAGTTTATCATTTATGAAGCATAGACACATATTCGTTTGGATGTATTAAAGGTAGAAAGGAATACCATGTCGTATAAATATTAATAAAACATTTCGAATAACAGATAAGTAACTCAGATAAATATTGTCATTTGTCGTTAATGTTGATATAATGACATATATATTAGGGAGTAGGGCTGTCATTAAAAATTAACGGTTCGCTTCTTGATGGTAAATCGATATCCGGCCATCGCCAGTGCAGACGTGTTTACTATCCGGATCTTACATGCCGTCTACAAGTGACTTTAATATCTTTAAAAAGTTCTTAAATGTCGCTATATCTTGCATTGCGTGTTCAGTGGCGGTACTCGTACAACGCCGCATTAAGGATAAGATAGAGCGAATAAATGATAATATTAATAAATAATAATTCATTCCCCTGAATGGGGATCGAACCCACAATCTTCGCGTTACTGTCACACGCTTGCACCCCACCGCCGCGCCATGACGGCCTCAGTCATATAATATATTTAACTGAGTTATTTTGCGTTTACAATCAATAATAACTTATTACAAAATCACATTAGCAAACAGGCTCCATTAACTCATAAATACATACACCTCTTATAGTACACCGATTTGTTCAGTTATTTGTTATGTTTACCTGTCGGTCTTATCATTTCCAAATTAAATACGAAAATGTAAAAAGAGCAGAGGAATTCATTTTCAATTTTTCTCTATTCCTATCTAAATAAAGATAATTTTATTTCGTATTCTTAACGTATCCGTAACTTGACCGTAATAATATATATATATATATATATATATATATATATATATATATATATATATAT
>DWAO01003924.1:0-13458 GCA_018230605.1 Heliconius congener
ATTGCTGGCGACGTGACTCTACCACACGTACTTTAGTCGCCTCCTACGACATCACCAATACCAGGATGATCCTATTCTAGGCCGGGATCACACGGCTAAGAGCTAAGCTCATATTATAATTTGAAAGTAACTCTGTCTGTCTGTCTATCTGTGACGCAACAGCCAAACCGTTGATCCGATTGTGACAAAAATTCATATAGGGTCACTTGAGTGTCTTAAGATGAACTTTATTATTTTTAATATTGTGTGTGATTTTAATTACCTACTCAGGTATTTTTTTATAATATTTAGAATTTTATTTCCCTTACTTATGTCTTCTTATTATTCTTTTTCGGCTTATATATTCTTACTTATCCTAGCGAAAACTAAAAATAATTTCATACATATATTTAATAAATATTCGTAGGTATAGTTCAAACGGGCGAAGCCGCGCGGATCCGCTAGCACTAAATATACGCGATTAATCCGTATAAGATAGTTTTTATTTAAAATGTATGAAATAATCGTGAAAATCAAAGATCTTACACCTTTTTTAAGATTAAGGCAAAGAATTCCAACTGTCGAATTATATTGTTCTTCATACAAGTAACTTAAGCTACTTAAAAACACAAAATGATTGGGTAACTATTTAATGGCATCCTTATATAATATTACAATTTAAACTTACCCAATATGAGTATTACAATAATTTGTTTAATCTTATACAAAGATGATGTGATGAATGAATGAAGGAATGTGACTTAAATGTTAATGATTGATATGAATATGAAGTGAACAATAATGTGCTTACAAAAACCGTTACTTTTTTTATTGATTGTCAGTTTTATTGTGATATTAAATTTATATAATTTTAAAGTAATGATTTCATAAATGGTTTTTTTTTTATAATTAGCCTATAACAATATATATAGTCTTTTGAATTGGTATCAGAGTGAATAAATAAAAATATTATTAAATAACAATACATTGCTCCCAGTGGGAATCGAAACCAAAACCGTCGCATTGCAGTAACACGCTTGTGCCCTGCGCCACGACGGTCTCAAAGTAATATTTCATTGTTAGGCATATATGACAATCTGAAAATTGTACTGTTATGTACCTAGACAAAAATTTGAACCCACCATACTATACCTAGAAAAAATTTAAACCCAAGATCTAAGTGATTCGGATACAGTAACGATTTATTTAAGCACAGTAGTAATGAAAACGATTTATATTCAATCAAAATAAATATACAGTTGATTCATGAAAAATGAATATAATTAATGATTAATGAGTAGCTAAGAGCCAACTTTGAACTTGTAATTTCTAAGTGACCTATTAATGAGAGCTTCAAAGATTTCATTTCTACGATTAAAAATTTAGTATCAAGAATTTTTCTTTGACTATGAAATTTCTGTAATAGCGTCGTGTTTTGATTTATTTTTGAATATTTTATATTATACCTGGACTTGCAAAACGAAAATTTTGTTACTATCTTCTCCCTATCTTTTAAAAATATTCAAAATAACAAAAATACTGAGTTCTTAAATTTCAACCGGATCCTGATTATGACTTCAGAATCTAACCAACCTTTTATTAAACTATCCTTGAAATCTATCCTTTCCAATAAAATAATCCTCGGTTGACAGGATATTGAGTTATTCATCCACTAGTCGCGCACATACTTAATGCAAATTTAAGACTTATAGACTACATGATTTTCTCATGAATGACATTGTCACTACATCATCAAGATCGATTCAACCAGACCAGTTGTCGAATTGATACCCTCGATAACCTCGTTTTCTTAAAGAAGTCGGTAAAAATATATATAATACAGTTAAAAAAACTATTAAGTATCTCTTTACTTTCAAAGAGAATATATCACTAGCTATTTGTTTTTAAAATTCTTAATTTTTTTTATTTTATTTTTTAGGTTCACGCCGTATCCCGCATATAGCAGGGAAATGCAGGGAAACTTCAACAAGTAGGAATCGAACCCACAACCATCGCATTTATAAATCTTTCCACCCCCTCATAAATCGTTATTTCTCGCAAATACTCTAAATCCCACATGTCTTGAAATAATACTTATATGCTAATCACTTTGTATATCCACATGTTTCCTAAATATTAAAGTTTAAAGTTGGCTGCTGCTAATTTAATGATTCATATGATTGATGTATGACGATGATACAATTTTAATATATTTTTAATAGTAATAGATAAATGACAAAACACAAATGTTTAATCGTGTATCTTTCTATAGTAAACTCCATGTGGCGCTTCCTGTAACTCTTCTGGCTTCGGCTTAGGCACGTAGGGGTTTTTCAAGGGATCTGCGTTCAACCTGGAATTAAAAAAAATAATATTGTGATAGAATATGATTCAGAGAATATTAGCCCCATGTGTGTGAAATTGTGTTCTATGTATGAGTCCCACTCGGGGAAATGAAATATTTAAATTTTCATTTCTTCTTTAGTAGCGAGGTATATTGCGGCGTTGAATTCCACCACTCAACAAGCAATGCCTCCAGAATTTGGCTGACAAGTTCCCTTGCCTACCCTGTTTTATGCTGGATACAGTGTGAAAGTAAAAAAATATTTTATACCATGCGGATCCCACTAAATGTGAGATACAGTGTGAAGTTAAGAAAAATTAGATGATGTAATTTTTTTGCGCCTTCACGCTGTATCCCGCATGTAGCAAGGTAGGCAGTGGGAGCCTGGTGCACTTCGCTAGGTGCCGTACTTTATTTCAAAACAGTAAATATCAAGTTGTATTATTCCAATTATGTGATTAGCATTAAATATTATTAAATAATATAAACTCTGCTCTAGTGTTGAGTAGTAGAGTTCCACTACTCAATGCGCAATGCCTTCAGAATCGAGCGGAAAGTGGGAAACGGAGTGCCTTAACACTTAGGAAGTGTGTGCGGGATACAGCGTGAAGCAGCGTCGAGAAAAAAAATCTTTTTGAAATAATATAATTCTGGTACTATTTTACTAGGGTTTAAATTTCTTGAACATGATAAGGATTATTTACCGCTAACATCGAGCACGTAATTGCAAAGACGCCCACTGTGAGATATAGAAGGGTGTCTGATTAGATCAGCCCACTCATAAAATAATACAAAATATAGACAAGGTTAGCTGAATCCAGGCTTTTCTATTGAGTACTTTTAAACTAATATTAAGTTCATATATAAAAACTCAAAATCCTACAATTTAAGACGCGACAAATGGCGGAACACAAATATTTCTTGTGTACTTTAAAATATAGAATCTTTAATAAATAATAACTAGTTTACTTTTAATTTGCCAGAGTGGAGAATGATCAAATTAACCGTCGCGTCACTGTCACGCTTGTGCTCCTGCGCCACGATGGTCTCAACGAATTAAATTAAAAAAAGTATATTAAATCAGCGTCACGATGTATTCCGCACACAGCAAGGTAGGCAGTTAAGGCAGACCGTTCCTCCTTTCCATCGAATTTTGGAGCCGTGGCAGAACTCAACGCCGCGCTTAATCCCGACACCAGAGCCAAGAAAATGTAATATATATATTTAAATAAATATTTCATTTCCTCGAGCGAGGATCGAACTCACAACCAGTCACACTTTGTAAACGAATTAAATAATTTCGCTATATCGTATCTTAATCTTAACATGCAAAATATCTATATTTTTAATAAATATCTAATATACATTAATTCTTAGAATTATCTAAATAAATTAAACCAGTCGAAGCAAACCGCTCAATATTTTTTTTATCCAAGAGAGTTGGCCCTTTTTCGTAGTAACAACAAAGATATCATTTCTATAAAATAAGCAATTTTAAAGGTAACGATTTCTTACTCGACTCGATTAATAGCAATAATCCGTTAAATAACGACCTGAGGCAAGTTTTAAGTATGACAAATTATAGCTACCCCTGGTTATAATCGTAGCGGTATTTCTAAAAGATTTTTTTATGTAGAACCGAGAATATTTGTTTAAAATGTATTATTAAACCGAATAAAGTTAGATATAAATAAAATTCAGATTTCAAGGCCATCGTAGCCAAATGGCACAAGAGTGTGACTGTAAACGCGACGGTTATGGGCTCGATATCCACTGGGTGAAATGATATATTCAATATTTTCATTTTCTCCCTGTGGTAACAAAGCAAAGCGCAGTGTTAAGTTCCACCACTATAGAAAAAATATTCTGAACATGACTGTATGTCAAAAATATTAATTATAATTTCTTCTTTTCATGTTTGGTACATAGTGTGAAGTCAATTCGGTATTTTGATATATGTACATGTAAACACTTTGGAGAAACGATTATATAAAAAAAACGATATTCAGCATAAATAATACAATAAGAACTAAGAGAAGAATATTTTAAATAAACATAATTACTTGTAGTGTGCTATGGCCTGTGAGCAGTCCACGTTATACCACCAATCACAGGCGAACTTGGCCTGATCGAAGAGTGTGCCGTTGGTGCAGAGGAAGGCGGCGCCTTGGTGACCTTCGCGACCGTCGTGGCATACGTGGTAGGCCTGTAAGGAAAAGAATATGTTTATTAATAATAGTAATAATCAGCTTCACGCTGCATTCCGCATACATGAGGATAGGCAGAGGGAGCCTAGTGTTAAGACACTCCGCTCTTCACTTTCCACATAATTCTGGATGCATTCGTGATGAGAGGTGGAACTTGAAAATGTGAAATATTATCATTATTTTTATTATTTTCCTTACTATAAAAATTTTGAATTTAAAGAAGTTAAAAATCACGCTTTTTACACCACATGCTATAGAATGTCTCGGAGCTTCAAATTATATGAATCTAAACTCAAGTAAACTCGGTCCTGTCTCCATCCTCAAACCATCTCGACGATACTATATTATTTTATTGTCACTCAAGCTACTTATAGCTGCTAAGTTTCATTAAGATACAATTGTTATACGTGTAGTGAGTAAAACTCAGTTTCTTAAATTTTATTATACAGTTAGACTATTATACAGTCAAAAGCAACCTAAATGCCGACAGACAGACAGAACTGAAGGATAAAGTTTCTCAAATTAATTATATATATCTTACAAATATATCAAATGCGTGACAAAAAAAACAATAACATAAACAATTTTAGGTACAACAGAAACACAAACTTGTTTAATTTTAACGGATCCCATAGTCAAAACCTAATCAAACTTTCATCACACTATCCTTGAAGTGCATCCTTTCTAATAAAAAAAGAATCATCGGAATCAGTTGGCGTGATATTGAATTATTCGTCTATTTGTACGTCCATACCTAATGCAAATCTAAGACTTATGCGATTTTCTCACACATATCATTGTTAGAAATGGACCAAATTGGACAAAATGGGACCACACAGGAAGCACTGGCTTTTAAATAAAAGCTCAGAGTTAAGAATTATAAAAATAAAATACAGTCGAATTGATAATCTCCTTTTCTTATAGAAGTCGGTTAAAAAAGTTTGTGGATCATCAAAATTTCCGTCTTGATCCAGCTAAACTAAGACAACCTAGATTGACTATTTTATATAATCCTAGATAGGTATCTATCTAACATATTTCGAACAGAAAAATTAGATATTCGCTCAATTGTATTAAATGAGATACAAAAGACAAGCAAAGCAACATTATTACCCTCAAAATTTGAAAGCTTAAATAGGTTTCACAAAATTTCATTTGGGATGATAGCAAATTCGCTTTGTCTTGAGCATGCTTCGAGTGGCTGCTAGTTATTCAATAAAGCTAAGAAATTAGCTTTTGAGGAGCAGAGATTGTATGGGAGACGTGTGACTATTTTAAGCTATTAACTATATTTTAAGTTTAATTTTAAGCTTTGATTAAAAACATTTTTTTTCCTATCTCTCTCTCTCTGTCTTTAGACGGTAAAAATATATTATTCTGGATTATTTTTATGTTATTTGTTTTATTTTCCAATATATTTTTGTACAAAATAATATTTCCATACAATTTTATTAAATAATATTAATGTTTAGAAAATAACCACTGTACAAACTTGAAAGCTATACCATTTCTAACGAATAGTCAAAGTAAATGGAATATAATTAATCTATCTTTCAGAAAGTGTTACAGAATTTAAATAAAGCTCCGATTCAATTCGGACTTGTGCAACTTTGCCATTCCTTTCATTTCCCTTTCACGGATTGATTCTTTTGAAAATTTTGACTTAATTAATTTTCTAGAAATAACGCAATTGGAAATTATAATTTTGGATTATGGGCTCCCGAGTTTCAGGTTAGTCACGCCGCGCTAACAATGTCTTCGAAGTTATTCAATTTAAGCCAAATTGGTTGGCCATAGCTATTTTGCTACGTGGAAATTCATTTAAAGAACACGATTATGTAGTTCGAAACCAAAGACTCAGTGACTGATAAGAGGAAAGTTTTGAAGGAAATCTAATCGGAATTTAATCTTAGATCTAATGGGCAAAGTGAAATGAATGAGGTTTAAGATAGTTGTACTGGTGGAATAAACGCGCTAAAACGCGCGTAAAATACTGTAGACCAGTTACAATATAAGCAAAGAATACAGAGTATAATATATTTTTTATTATAACAAAATTTCATTAAAATATAAATTTACCGCATATACATATATTATGTATTATCTGAAATTACAAAAGACTCACAATTTTTTGTCTTCTAATATTTTTATTATATTTTAGAGAAATTCAAGAGAGCGAAGTAAATATTATAATAGAAACGCAGTGAGACAGGGTCTAACTGGAAAAGCGATCGTAGTGGATTAAGTACTGGTGGTTTTACAATGTTATAATTATTTCTCTACCCTAGTAAGACATAGCACCGCGTTCAGTTTCTGCCGCTCCACACGCAATGTCTTGAATATGGATGGAAATTGATTTGTTCAACCGACCCTGCTATATGTAGGTGAGTGATGAGCGTGGAGAGAGGTGAGTGCTATATTCACGCTGTACGTGAAGTATGAAATAAAATTATCATATTTTTGCACAAAAATTTAATTTATAAATATCAAAATAATTATATTTACAAAACATAACAAGCCAAATAAAAACAACAAAAGTAAACCCATAATAATTTAAAAGTAAACGTGCCTTTTCTAACGTTACAAAGACACTTAATTAAAGGGGCCATCCGAAGAAACATTCAAGCCATTATTTGGACGTCAAAGGCGATTCACACAACCTTACTCAGTTACTTTCATATATAAAAAAACGGACAAGCGCGAGTCGAGCTCGCTCACCGGAGGTTCTGTACTAAAATTGGATGTCTCGATTTTTTTTTTTAATATAGGCAAAATAATATATAGGCTTAACCAGGGCCCTTTCTTCTGATACATCAGTTGTTTTTTTTAGTTTCTTTAAATATATTGCTTCAGGTTTTTTCCGCATAGCAAGGTAGGCGGAGGGAACCAAGTGTAAAGACAATCCATTCCGCACGCAATCCAAAATAGTCCAATTTTCGAGACAGTGTTTATTGAGTGGGGACATTGAACTTCACGCTTTTTCCTATTACCAGAGCGAGGAAATGAAAACAATTCATCCCCTAAACTGAGAATCGAGCCCACAACTGTCATACTTATAGTAAAACGCTGTGTGCGTCCGTTTCAACAGCCTCTTGAAAAAATGGTCTTGAAAGCTAAATGTCCCTTTCGAGTTAAAAATATCCCTTTTTAACTCGTCTTAATGGCCTATAGGGGCACAAGCCAATGTCATGGGTTCGAGTCCCACTCGAGGAAGTAAAATATATAAATAAATTTCTCCTCCAGAATTCAGCAGAAAGTAGAGTACAGAATTGTATTAATGGAAACGCGGATTCCCTCTGCCTGCCCTGCCATGTGTGGGATACAGTGTGAAGGTAAAACATAATAACTCGTTATTACCTTAATAAACAAAACCCAACACCAAACTTTCTAATTATACGGCCAATTTTTTTCCTATACTTTACGTACGTTACGTTACGTTAAAAAATATGTGAATTTTACACAAAAACATCCAAACATTAGTATAGATAGAAATAAAACGGGGAAGTGTAAGAGAACAGTTTGCAAATACATCACGTACTAAAACTAGCCATCGCTACACTAGACAATATGGTCCGTCGGGATAAACTTTAAAGTGCGCTAAGGAATATTGCGAACACGTAAAATTTTAAACTTATCACTGTCCTGCAGTTAAATACGAGTTTTGTAGCTATTTTTTTATTATTTTGTTGCTTTTTAATTTTTTTTTAACAGAGAGTGGAGTAATTATCCTTTATTTTTTATTTTGAGTGATGATTTTATGTAGTTGTTGGTGCGAATTCTGTTTTGAAAAATACATTAAATAGTCTTTTCTCTGATCTAGTTAGATAATACATGGCTTTAGGTTTTGCTATATAATAAACAACAACCTTTGCTTACTTGAGATCCGTCGTGGTGCAGGAGCACACGTGTGCAACTGTAATCACGATAGGTTGTGGTTTCAATTCCCACTCATGGTAATGAAATATTTAATTTATTTATTTTTTCTCTGCTAACGAGGCAAAGCACTCAAAACGTACCTTCAGAATTCGACATACGGGAAACAAAAGTGTCTTAACACTAGGTTCCCACATTTCTTCTAACTATCACTAAATGCTATATTCTACTTCGTCTGCATTTCCAATATATTTTGGAATTTTGCGCCAGGTTACATAATTAACTAACACAACTTTACGAAAACCAAATATCTTTCTAACTTAGCATTCAGTTTAAACTAGGTATTGGTGGACTGGCACGTTGGCGCAGAAAAAATGGGTTTCTATTGATGCCTGCATTTCGTAATTTTGCAATGATTTATACTGATTATGGTTATGACTAATTTACCCAAATTTATAAAAAAATATCCCTATCACTTACTTGGCATCCAGTTTCAACGTTGGCATACATTCCCGGGTGGACTGGCACGTGGGCGCAGGAGAAGCGGGTTTCTGGCACTGCATGATATATGGGATAGTCTACGCCCGGTGTTCCCGGTACATTGCGGAGATCTTGCGGCTTTTCATGCTCTCTTAGGGGTTTTCTGTACACTGCTTGCTCGTATTGGAATGGGTATGGTTCATACCTCTGTAATAATAAATAAAAAATGTTAGTAAACCATTCATTTATTTTTTATTTCATATATAAAAAATACTATTATTTGTTGAGTAAAATAATAAAAAGTTAAACAATGTCTTTTTTTGCTTTGTTTAGCGCTAAAACTGGAAATCAATTTATCAATATACTGATATTGGAACTGGGCTTCCGAAAACATGATGCACTATACTTAATCTCCCGCTTCTCTTCATTTTATTCTTGTTATATCCGTTTTAACAAGCGGGCGATGTCGCAAATCGAGCTAGTTATAAATCTATGTATGTATGTACCATCTATACATAACTCCTAAAGCCAATTTCATGAAATATCTCCAAAATAAACCATTTCTAAGTAATAAAAACAAACTAAGTATAATCAAAAATGAGCTTACAAACTAGTTAACTTGTTGATTGCATCACAAAAACATACATACATAAAACGAAATACTTCATTTTTCTAACCAAATATTTTAATTTGAAAACGATCTTTATGTATAGGGCAATAAATTTCATTTTCAAATAACATATTTTTAATATCGGGGGCAGCGAAATGTCACGATTACGCCGACGAATTGACCCACCTTGAGTGAAAGGCTAAGAAAGATAATCGAGTCACGTTATATAATGTGTGGGGAACCTTGACTGAGTTAGCATGAATGTTTGTTTTTTTTATATTTAGCTAGCTTTATCCTATGGCTTTGAGGCTGTGGTCGAATGGAAATAACAAAAAGTTGTATGTTGTTCGATAAATGGTCTATCCAACGCAAAAATATTTTTTCGATTCGAGCCCGTAGTTCCTGAGATTAACGAAATTAAAAATCACAAAATCTATATCTGTACAAATAATTGATGTAGATATAGGTAGTATATAGTAGGTAGATAAGAGTTTTGTGATAGTGAGTTAACACAATGGTTGTGTGTTCGATTTCCACACAGCCATATTATTTCTGCAAAAGTTACGTCAAAATGTCACATTTTTTTTAGTTTCTTTCATTTTACTTATTTATTTGTACTTTTATTATTATTTTTTATTGTGACTGTAAAACCAACTGGCTGTGGGTTTTATATCCACTGGAGGAGCTGAAATATTCAAATGTATATTTCCATTTCTTCGCTCTGGTGTCGAGGTAAAGCGCGGCATTGAGTACTGCCACTCAGCACGCAATGCCTCTAGAATTCGGCAGAAAGTGGGAAATGGAGTGTCTTAACACTAGGTTCCCTCTACCGACGGACCGAGATGGACCAAGGTTACCCCTAGTGTCAAGACAGTCCTTTCCCGTTGAAACCCCACAACGCCATAGTACGCTGAATTCTGAAGACATTGTGTGTTGAGTGGTGGATCTCCTCACAAGAGCGAGAAAAAAATAATTATTAAATATTCTCCTAGCGGGAATCGAACCCAAAACCTATCACGCATACTGTCACACTGCTTGTGCCCCTGCTCCATGAGTTGCCTCTTATAATATATCTATACAAATATAATAAAGCGAAAAAGTTTGTTTGTTCGTCTATATATAATAATAATAATAATAATACAAAACAAAAAATTAACCAACAACAGAACACGATAAAAAAAAAATCTATATAATTAACCGTTTTAAACTGTTTGCGTTGAACCCATTAAATATTTATACAACTGGCAGCTCAGCCATTGCTCTACCTAACAATTAAGAATAGTAGTATTTTAAACAGGGAAAGAAAAGAAATAAGTCGTTGGAAAATATCTCTCCTTTTGTTCTATTTGCTAAATCCTCGACGTCGCTATAGTTAAATAATAAATTATAAGACTGAGTTCGTTTTTTAAGTGCAATCTGTGAAGAGTGTTGTCCTAAAGTAGTTGCTTATATTGTTGTTTGAATATGTTTTGAGATCAAATGTCGATTTTTGAGAGATAGAAAAATATTTTTAAAAATATTTAAAGATGGTCTATAATTTAAAAAAATATAGTATTTTTTCTTTATAGCTAATAACGTAGAAAATAATATATCAAATCTAGATGAATGTATGGTTACTTATATTAGAAATTACTGAACTGATTTTACTGAACTGACTGATGTATTTTCCTTATAACAATTTACCACGCTCAAATCAAGAAGGAACATATCAATACGACTGTTACTTTCGTGTGGACGAATATATATTCAAGAAATCTAGCACACGTGCTTGAAAGCCTAGGTTTTAAATAATATCCAATTACAATAATTTTTTTTTTGCACGGTTTGATTTAAATCCAAGCTTTAATCGAACCTACGACTGTCGCGCTTTCAAACCTCTATATACTAAAATTAAAACCTCAAATTATGTATTTTAATAATATACCTATTTACCACTATAGAAATGAAACACGTTGAAATAAATTTACAGAATATTTTAAAAACAATGACAGATATATTATCGACATCTGTTCTCACATAACTAAGAGCAAAATGGCTGTGAATATGTTATTTACTATATTCAATAATCGTATACAAAATGCTAACAAGACCAGTTGAGTTGAGGAACTTAACGTTGCGCTTTGTCTACCAAGAGTAGGGAGATAAAATAATTAAAATAGTACCATTCCAAATAGTGAGAACCTGCATCCCAGCACTGTAAGACGAACAGCTACTGCGCCATGACAGCATTTAATTACATATTATACGTATTAGTAAAACATAAGCAATAATAATACTAACTTCATGAAATTAAAGTCAGATTCACGCTGTATACCGCACACAGCAGGGTATATAGAGGTAACCTAGTGTTAAGACACTCCGTTCCCTGAATTCCGTTCCCTGAATCCACTTTCCGCTGAATTCTGGAGGCATTTCGTCATGAGTGGCAGCACTCAACGCCGCGCTTTGCCTCGACACCAGAGCGAAGAAATGGAAATATTAATTTAAATAAACATTTCATCTCCTCGAGTGGAAATCGAACCCATAACCAGTCGATTTTATAGTCACATCTTGTGCCCCTGCGCCACGTCTGTCGTCGTCGTCTACATTCTAGCTTTATACGTGTAATTATAAATTAGAATAACAAAAACAAAATGTTTCATCATAATTTCCTTATTTTTCCAGAAGCATTCCGCGGCTATTGGGAAATGGCTGCGCAAGCGCCGGTCGGCCGTGACTAGTCACCAATCCCTTTCATTGGACTCCTAAGATCTAGGCTATTAATTTCTTTAAGGGCTAACTACATATATTACCTTCGAATTACAAGGACGGTCGGTTCGGTTTCGATATATGTATATCGATCTCGATCGTGTTGTAAAAAGTTGAATATTTTTTTTTTATTTTCCCCCCTATCCCGCACATAGCAGGGTAAACATTCTCCTATTTAACATTTTTAAAGTGTTATTCCACGCTTAAGACAGAAAAATAATTATTTAGAAAACGTATAAAAATTTGAACGTAGCGGGACTCGAACCCGCGCCTCCTGGAATCCGACCAGGCTCTCTGACTGGCTTAGTGACATATGTTCAACGCATATAACGTAGTGCGGGTTCGAGTCCCGCTACGTTGAAATTAATATAATCGCGAATTTCCGTTGAATTCGGAAGGAATTACGTGTTGAGTGGCAAAAGTCAACGCTGCTCTTTGCGTCGTTACTAATGCGAGGAAGTAAGAATATGAAATATTTCTTTTCTTCAAGTGGGGATCGAACCCACAACATGACGCGTTCAGCGTCGAACGCTCTGCCCCACGACTGGACTTACCATATAACTTCTTTTGTTTTTAAAATGTACACTACAATTTATACTTCGACTTTACTAGCAGGGTACTATACTTTAATACAGGGTAACAGAATGTCTTAACACTAGATAAGGAACCTAGTTTTAAGACTTTCCGTTCCCAACTTTCGTTTTTAATGGCGAAATTTAACACAGCTTTATCTTTAGACAAAACACTACAATTTAAATACACAATTCTTTACTTAAGTTAATCTTAACAATTTAATGATAAATAATATATCAAGGTAGAAGATTAAAATTTCAAACAAAAGATATAAACAGGTAGGTAGGTACTGAACACGCAATTTCATAGAAACGGTGAACAAGGGGCCCAGCGAAAGTTTTGACTTAAGAATTTTATTAGTTTTGAGAGTAACTTTTCTTATTTCTCGCTTATTACTTTCCTATTTTTGCTAAAATAAAATTGATGGACATTCTTTATACTTGAGTCGAATCGGGCTTCAGTTATTTATTATGATCGGATAATGGTAAACTAGATTATATTTAGTAATAAGATAATAAGGAAAAAAAAGAAATCACTTATGAGTCAGTTTTCTAAAGAGAGTACATATCACAAAATTATTTTATCGACACTGAAATGTGGTAAGTCAGCGGGAGCAGATGGAGTTACTGCCGAGATGATCAAAT
>DWAO01003925.1:0-13457 GCA_018230605.1 Heliconius congener
GGTGGCTGTAGTGGCAAAAGTTGTATAGCGCTCGTTGGAGGAAGGTGTAACCGCCACAGTCCCAGCCCGCTGTTGTGTGTCTCTTTCTTGAAATGAGGGCACGCCGTATAATTGGTAGAATGTCCTCACAACCCATCTCCGTCCGTCCAGGGGGGAAACCTTTTCCCCTTCGTACAGCCGCCGGTAGTGCGGGCAAGGTTTCTCCTTATTTGGCCACAAATAAACCGAAAGCTTCCTGGTGTGGTCTTCGGATTCGGGTGATCTTGCTTCGGTCTTTTTCCGGCAGTGATCTTTACTTGATCCTTAGTAGATTCAATCTCGTGCAGCCTTTTATATAATCGTTGACAAATATGTTTTAGGGTAGAACGAAACGATGTGACGAACGGTCACATTTAACTGTGAAAGATGCATTACTGCGACATTACTATAATTTGACACTCAGGCCGGTATATATTGCAAAAACATTAAAAATATTTACTTTACAAAAACTCTCTGTAAAATATCTTGAAATAATCAAGAACATGTCATAATTTTAAAAATATATCAGAAATTAATATTTTATTAAATTAGGAAATTTTGACATTAAAGGACACAGATTCTCGATGTTAAGACTGAAGATAAGGAATTCAACCGTGTCAAAATTGCTGCATAAATATCGCGTCTTTTAATTGCGTTGACTTAGGAATTTGTTTTTTTCTGTGCTCGAAAGGAACCATAGACGTTAATATTTTATTGTAATTTTATAGTTATACTTCCTTGCGATCTTGAGATAAATGGTTTTTACTCCTTTACCGTTTGACACAACTTTACCTTTTGAGGTAGGCTCGGCTAGGCTAGGCTAAAAGCACGCAAAATAAAGTTTCTGTTACATTTTAAGACTCTTATAACATAAACCTGAAGAAAAAAATCCAATATCTTTAAAAACTAAACTAAACTAGCTTATCCCTAGCGGGATAATCAAAGAGAACGGAGCGCCAAACGCTACATATAAATACAATATCTTTAAAAAATGGTAAAATTTCAGCTCATCCAACATAGTTATTTGGAAATACGTTTTTTTATAACCGGTATCAGTATATCTATCGATCTACCGGTCGTCTGTATAATAATTTAATTAATTAACTCACAAAATAATTACTACTTGACCCGTTTCAGGAATGAATTTACGAAAATCATTAAATTAATCTATAAAAAAAATTCACGTGAAATTTACTATGCAAGTGTTAATTACCCAATACGCGCGTCCTCTTATTGTTTACTTTATAAATGAAGGAAAATATTGTCCTTCCGTTATTAATTAATAAGATGAGAGAATTTATAAAGTTGATATTTAATTACTCGATTTCTCTTGTAGTTGAAGTATTTTAAAGTTAAGTGAAATAAAACATACTAAAACTTTAAACAAATCTTTTTTTTTTGTCTAATTTAACGCAAAAAGAATGCATAAGTCTGCGGATGGGCGGGCTCAGTAAATTGGATCGAAATCAAAAATTGAGTGATGAAATTTTTTAAAAAACAATTAAAAAAATATTGGTATTTATGTAGAAGAACAAAATGTATTTTAATCAAAAATAGCAATACTTTGTAGTTAAAACGGTAACTGTATTTAGCTAATGAAAGTGGTAAGGATTGGTATTGTAAATAGAAAATAAGGAAGAAAAATAATAGACGTTTACTTTTAAAAGACGTAGCAAAATAATTCACAGTTTCGTTTTTTTTATTATCTTTGGACTTTTGGAATTATTTATTAATTTACCAGTAAGCTGGGGTGAACAAATTACTAGTGTGAATAGACACAAAACTGGGAAAGTTTTTTAATATCATAATTCTCGTTAATCTACTACTTGATTGATTTTTATGAAATTAACAAAATTACTATTTAGCTTCATCTGTTCTGGAAATGAGTCCGAGCAAATAGAACGACAGACAGAGAAATAAATATTATAAAATATTGTGTTTGTCTGTATTTTAGTATCGTGGTAATAAACATATGCGGTTATTTTGTAATCACAGACAGACATTTCAATTTTATTTATAAAAAACTGTCAAATATCATTCACCTACAATTCTCTATTGTTTTTTGTCACAACATGCCTTAAGATCCTATTATATGTAATATTTATTTTTTGTAGTTTTTGTACATTAGTAGCACTGCATAATACATACACGAATGTCATTCTTTAAAAAAATGACAAATTGACAATTGACATTTAGTTTACGCGCCAATTGGTACTTCTATTAAATGGTGACATAAAACCTCGACAAAATAATAATATTTAGCGTTTAATGACCATTAAATAACTTAGTAACATGTCAAAAATGAAAAATTTAACAAATGCTACACGCGCAATCAAAAAAAGACCTTTCAGAGTATCCATTGAGGGAAATATTGGATCGGGCAAATCGACGTGTATTAAATTCTTCGAAAAATATCCTAATGTCGAAACCCATGCGGTAAGCGAGAAGTAAACAATTATTCTTTCATTTGCGAGATCCGTACTTTGCAAGTGTTAGAAAAGATGGTGTTCCTCTGTTAGCTTGGCAAACGCTAAATTGATAACGAAAATGATGAGGTAAAAACTAAACTAGTCAAAAATTCTTGCGGCTGTGTTCCAGGAGCCTATATCTGAATGGCGCAACGTCAGTGGTCACAACCTACTCGGGCTCGTATACAGTGATATGAATGAGTGGAGTTTCGCCTTTCAACACTATGTGCACCTCACTCGCCTCAAAATACAGACAAGTCCACCATGTAACTCTTCTATTACAGTGAAAATGTTTGAAAGGTGAATTATTAAAAAAGTCTTACTTTTCAATTCACAGTACAAAACAGTAAAAGAATGAAATTTAGCTTTGGCACCAGAGCATATTTATTTCACAAAATAGCTACAAAATAATTGTTTCATTGCTTAAACTTTAGTTATCAATAATAGATATTGTCTTAAAAACCATAATACAACTTTTCCACATAACTACAATTAATTTATAATTATTCTTAATAATATTTTTATTAATATTTATTCCAGATCTGTACAAAATAGCAGGCACTGTTTTGTAGAGAATGCTAAAAAACAGAATTTCCTTAAAGACCCCGAATATCAAGTTTTGTTAGAATGGTACAACTACACTGAAAAGAACTTAGACACTAGTTTAGATTTAATAGGTGAGCTTGAAAATTATATATTAGGTTTCCCTACATATCTTGTCCGGTCCTAGCGTATATTCAATGCTCTATGTGCTCAGTGGTGGACCTTAACACTGCTTTGCCATATTACCAGAGTGAGGTGGTGAAAACATTGAATATTCCATTGCCCCAAGTGATAATCTAACCCAAAACTAACAAGAATTAATAAAAACAGAGTCTTATGTGGCATTCTGCCACAATACAAAATGTCTGCCTACCCTGCTATAAAAAAAAAAAGAAATAATAGAAATGTTTACATAAAACAATAATATTTTCCAGTATATTTGAGAACAACACCAAAAACAGTTTGGGAGAGGATGATACAGCGGGGGAGAGCTGAGGAGACAGAGGTGCCTTTGGAATATTTAGAGCAAGTTAGTTTTTTTCATGTTATTTTTATTTTGGTGTATTAGACGAAAAAAATACATTAATTAACAACCAATTACAATACAATTTGAAATAACTTCAATTCATATTTGCATATGGAAACTTATATACAAAAAATATTAAATTATGATATTCTCAAAATACAATATGATCAGATCATGTTGGTTGTGTTGCAGCATGCACACTCAAGAGAGCAACTGTAAATGTGAAGGTTGTGGGTTCGATTTCAACTCAAGGTTTTTTTATTTCATATTTTCATTTTCTCACTGGTAACAAAGCAAACAACAGCCTCAACATGTAATAGGATGATCCTATTCTAGGCTGGGATCATACGGCAAACTCGACTACTCTACCCTAGTCACACTACATTCCCAGGTTCCATCTGCCTACCTGTGTAGAATAGAGAGTGAAGTTAAAAATAAATTTGGTATATTATTCAGGTACACAAATCATATGAAAGCTGGCTAGGCTCCCCTGACATTGGCTGTGAAGTACTGACGATTGACGCTGACCGCACCTTGAACAATGTGAAGGAAGATCTCAACCGATATAGCTATAAGATATTGGGTGGTAATCATACTAATTAAAGTTTGTCCTTTAAAATTTTTATATTTTATGTTATTTAAATTAGTTTTTTTTTGTTTAATATAGAGTATAAATATTTTTTATAAGAACAAGTATTATCTATACATATAATAAAACTGTAGCTCATCGCTGTCTGTATGCTGGAAGTTATATGAGAAAAAATAATATTGCGGGCATTCATTAATGTAATAGAACCAAAACCAATAATTTTTTAAATTTTGACTCTGTGCATCTGTTTACACTGATCCCAGAATCGGCTACGACTTAAACGCAGTTTTCAATACTGTATTTTGGCAAACTTCCCTTTATATTTAAATCTTGCATACTGTAATGTAATTTTGTTACATTGTTTTATTATATTAGCATAAACTTTAGCTTGTCAGTAGTATACCACATCCATACATCGGTATGGATGTGGTATACTACTGACAATGTTATTAGATCAGGACAGTAATAATAATAAATGACTATTTGACACGGATTGTATAAAATTGTAATAAAAAACAAATTAGAAAATTATTGAATGTAAAATTATCGATTTGAAATTTTTGCTTCTTTGTTCTTCTTTTTATAAAAGAAAAATTGTTAATTTATGTTTCTTTATATTTATTACTTTCTATTTTTTAATATGTCAATATATCGAAATTATTTTTTATATTGAAATGAATCATTTTTAGGCGATCATTTGCCAGTGAAACACCAATTCCTTTTTTTTTAATTTTGACATTTGCAAGAACTTCGTTTATGAATGTAGAGGAGAAATGTATGTAATATTTTTTTCATATAATCTGCAATGTTATGTTTGTAATATTTTCGAGAAGTATTAAATAAAATCACAACTGGCTTCCAACTTATCTTATATTTATGTTTAAAGATTAACGTAAGTTATATTTTAAGATTAAGAGAAATAGAAATGTTATAATTATAATTTTCATAATTTATTAATGCACAAAGTACAAAATATATGAAATCAATTTCTCCAAAATGTATTTATAAAGGCCATTAACAAAAAAAGTCCAAAAAGTCAAAGTTTATAAGTCTTTAACAGTAGGTTCCTTCTGTCTACCCTGCTATGGGCAGTTATCGCGCTAAAAATAACAAACATGTAGTATTAAATAAAACGGGTATAGAATCATCGAATATAATTGCTATTAAAAAAAAAGATTTATTTTAGATTAAAAAAATATTATTACTATTATTAAAAAATACTGTCAACAACCATCATTTCTTGTTTTTTTTTGTGGCTATGATAATGATATCAAAATGTATTAAAAGTTTGTGTTTTTTTTATAGACTTAAACTTATAAAATTAAGTAAAAATTTGTACCATGTGTGAATAAGTTGATCAGTAATTTGCATGTATATAATTTTTTTAATCATAGAATTAGGTCTTAAATTCTCTTACTAAAGAGTGCTACTCTTTAGTAAGAGTTAGTTAAATAGAGAGTAAGTTAAATAAAATAGATTTTTTTTCTTTAGTGAAGTAAAACATACCTATTGATTAACATATATTTTATTTTCCCTTTAAATAAATTAAAAAATATATGGTTAATAACATATTTAAGCTTGTTATATTAATGTTTTCTAGGGTGGCATTTGCTCAAAATATATGGATTTTTCAAAAAATTCCAACAGATTTTAATGCGGTTCCACTAATGGAAAAGGGAGGATTTCTAGAGGGGAGTTTTTTTTAGTATGCATACATAGTCATATTTTAGCTCATTACAGTAGTCCAAGCGGTTGACGTCGAGTGCAGATCACTAACTATAAATATATAAAATAAAAGACTAATATTTTTCATATATTTATCACATAATTTAATATACCTAATTTTGAATCAAATATTGTTTAATTGATTCTAATCTATATCCATCAACACTGATTGACTTTAAATAAAATTTACTTTCAATGCCTTTTTCATATTTTGTGTAATGAGATTAAGAAAATCTATTTTAATATTTATAAAATAATATTTAACAGTTGAGTTCATAAATTAAATTAAGACAGATTAAATTAAGATTGACATTTAAAACTTAAATGACAGCAAAATAAAACAAAGATAACACAACATGTTATGCTTAACAACCGAAATAAAAATAATAAAATAACAACTAACGTGTAGAGCCAGCATAACATAATTTTATTAATATTTCAACGGTACAAATGATCTGCTCTAATATTTGATGCGATCTCACTCTCCCATTTGTCACCGTTTGATAGTAACTTCTCCTTATTATACAATAGTTCTTCATGTGTTTCAGTCGAGAATTCGAAGTTGGGACCTTCGACAATTGCGTCTACTGGGCATGCCTCCTGTAATAAAAAAAATAAATTATATATTCACCATCACTTTTTTTGCAATGTTTATAAGAAAAAGGTGGTATTGTATATACTAATTCCCGCGGAGTGCCGGGTAAGAATTGCATTTCCCCATTTCTTCCCGTGGATGTCGTAAAAGCAGCATCTCTTTCTAAACTACAATAACTAAAAAAATGAAATGGCCAACTGCGCTTGCCAAAACGATTGCGCCGCGCAGCGAGTACGGGCATTTCCATCCCATGAGAGCGCTAAGTAAAAATAGGCCCCCACTTCTTGGCTGAGATACTCGAGCTTATGAGGAAGCGAAGAGAACTACCACCACGCTCAAATACACGCGCTCTCAAAGATGCGATCATGCGGAATCGGGGATCGAAACACAGTTGTACTCGTCGAAATCAGGGCCACAGGCGATGTGGAGCAAAGTGACGTGGTATTGTTCTTGAAGGGAGACCAAACTCTCTTGAAGAACTATAGACTGTTCTCCAGAGTTCTGACAAATCATCTCGCCAGCAGATTTATCGAGTTTCAGCCGTCAGAGCAAGCCGAGTTTCGATCAGGCTACAGCACCGTGGACCACATTCATACTGTTCGGTAGATAGTTCAGAGAAATCAGGAGCACAATCGACCGCTGTGTATGCCTTTCGTGGATTACGAAAAAGCCTTTAATTATAGAAACCTTGTTAGTTTAGATGCCATATCGATTGTAGGTACATTGAGGTACCAATGGCCGTTGGAGCATACTAGTCCTTGAGTGGAGACCGCGGATCGGCAAGCGTAGCGTAGGACGCCCTCAAGCTCGATGGACCGACAACCTGAAGAAGATTGCTGGCTTCGAAGGATGTGGAAATTATATGGTATAGTAAAATTTCGATTTCTATCTATTTAATCATTTTATTTCACCTTTCCATTTATTTCTTCTATTTATTTATTATTAAATTAATAAAAAATCGTAATATTGTTATTTGTAAAGTACAACAACATAAGAACACTATTATTTTTTTATAGCTAATTAGCACATTCAAAATATTCTTCATATATTTAATCTTTTATATGAAACTTTTGAAGAAAGGCAGTTCTATTGAATTATTTCAATAACTACCTCCTGAGCCTATCTTAGCCAGAAACACCCAAAAGTCTTTTTCTTAATATTTAATTTGACTTAAGTCTTGTTGAGTACAGTACAGTTTGTGTTATAAGATCATATATTGAAAAATTTTAAAAATAATAGTATAAAAAATGTACCTGGCAAAAACCACAGTAAATACATTTGGTCATGTCAATATCGTATCTAGTAGTTCTGCGGGAGCCATCCTTGCGTTCCTCAGCTTCAATTGTGATTGCCTGTAAATAAAAAAAATAAACATGTAATAAAGCCATGGTACACATATGTCACCGTAATATTATAAACCTTGTTATATTACAATCTCTACCGCGATAAAGGTATAAAAAATATCATTTATCTACTAACGCCCCCGCAGCTACAGGTTAGGGGATTGTTATGTGCAGATTAGGTAAGAAACTTAAAAATTTTACTAAAACCCAGCAGAAACCCGTTTTATGAATTCAAGACGCCGCAGGATCGCCCGCGCATGCTACTACGTCGCCTCGGTTTAAGGACCGCCTATTGCGAGACAGTCCTTTTCAGGGTGCCCCGTGGTTTCTCTAGGGTAGTATCTATGACTTACAGAAGGATCACCACCATGGCCCTCCCGCAGTTGCTCCTCTAGGATAGGGGGAGTTGAATATGAGCATACCGCATTTTTATACCCCTGGCCTACGGCGCGGAGCGAGTATGTATTCGCTTTGGATCGCGCCGCGGAAGGGCTATTAAAGTGGACAGTGACCACACTGGACAGTAAGAATCCCTACTCACTACAGTCATCAAGGCGTGGCGTTATGGCACACCGGCGATATCTTCCGACGTGCAATCTGATATAGGTATTTACCGAAGCAGCTGTGTTTCGTCAGTACCTGCACCAGCCTGAAGGTCAGGACCCTAAAGCCACAACGCAAAATGTAGGCGGACGGCCTCCACCGTCGCTAGGCCTGCCATGGGGAACCACAGGTCCTCTCCTTCGCCGGATCTCAGCTTCATTCGTTTTTCTCGTCATCGGCACGATATCCTCCCATAATGGTTGTACATCTCATGACTGTTTGCTGGCACAGAATGGCAAGCACGTCCACCTGTAGATCCCAAGGCAGATTGTTTGACAAGAGAGTTGCCTCTGTCCAGGACACCGTATGGCAACCCGAAAAGTTCTCCACTATGACCCGCTGCACTTTGTAATTGGATCCTATTGTAAATTAAATAACCTAATAAAACTGAACCTGCACTTAAACATCTGTGTCATCACTTGCAGTGATGTTAGTACATAAATACCAAAGGCTATGTCTGGTATACAGAGTAAAGCTAAAAATATTACCTGAGCTGGACATATTGCTTCGCACAGCTTGCATGCAATGCATCTCTCCTCACCTGATGGATATCTACGTAGTGCATGTTCACCTCTGAACCTAGGGGACAGAGGTCCCTTTTCAAATGGGTAATTGATTGTTGCTGGCTCCTATAATAAAATATTGAGTAATTAAAACATACATTTTTACAAAAACATATTTTATATATATTTTTTTTTACTTTTATTCTGTATATACCACACATAGCAGAGTAGACAGAGGAAACCTAGGTATAAAGTGTTAAAACTCTCTATCAACCATTAAGACGGAGACGGCTGAGTGGCGGAACTCAATGCCGCAATTTGCCTTGACACTAGAGAGAAGAAATGGAAATATAAATTTATATAAATATATCATTTCCTCGAGTGGGATTTGATCAAACCCAAAACCAGTTGTTTACAGTCACACTAAGTGCCTCTGCACCACAACTGGCCTATAATCATTTTTATAAATAAAGCAAAAGCCATGTAAAGTAAGTCAAAGCCATGATGAGTGTGTTTAGTTGAACATATTAAGCAACTGCTTGTTTGAATCAAAAATTATTGTAGGAACTTGATTAAATAAATGTGTTATTTGATCAAGTAGTTCCTACTTTTTTTTTTGAGCTTTTGGTATTTAAATAGTCCATTAAATACCGTGTCTTATAGGCTACATTACATTTTGATGTGACTTTTTATAAATAGAATTACTACTGCAGTCAGACCTACTTCACACACTTATAATGTGTAATACAGTAGACTTTGTTATTGTCATTTCACCACATGGATCAAGCCACAGATAAAAGCTATCAAAATTTAATGCCAATAAAATTAATTATTTTACCTTAAAAATATGAGCTAATGTAACAGCGAAACCTCTGGCTAATTCAGTCCAGAATAAGGTCTGAGCAGCCCTGTTGGTCATTTCCTTTAAACTCATATCTGGGTCCTCTGCATTTACATACATGAAGCCAGGTTCTTTTGGGGGATAAACCTTTTCAGCTTTTCCTTCTTGACTAGAACTGGCATGCCTTACTAGCGCACTACTAGCTCCGGATGCGCGAACTAAAATTTTAAAAATATTTATATACCTTTCATATAAAATATTTAAACGTCAAGATAAAAGTATATGTTAAGCTTTTAAAAGACTGAGCTTATTTAAGAAAAAGATATTTTATTACGTGTTTTCTAAATTATTATTTCTATTTATGTACAAAAATAGGTTATAAAGAGAGTTGCGTAACTGTATTTTTTTCAAATTATAGGGGATAATTGTAAGAAATTAAACTAATCATACTTATTATGGAAAGTTTTACCTCGCGTGGACAACGAAAATATTTTTACCAACGACATATTTATTATTTATTCTGCTAAATTGCGATTTATAATTTCAATCGTTTGAAAGTCAAAATTACTGTCAAAATGTCAAATTTACAACTATTGACAAAATGTCATCTTCCAACAATTGATAATCGTACCAAAAATATATCACATTAAATTTTACGTTGATTCTTTACACCTTATTTGCAATAAATAAATTATATATATATATTTACTCTGGTATTTTGTTTATGTAAAAATTACTGTTATTTAAGTACATACTTTACATTTATTAGTAAAATTACCAAATGTAAGTCCACATATCCGTACAAAACCACGAATACATATTTATGAATCTGTAAAAACTAAATAGTTGATAAACGTCAAAACATTGGAGTGACGTTTACAAATTCTTGTCGGTGTGTCGTAAATTTGCAAAAAACATTTACGCAGAATGGGAGATGAGCCGGCATCAGAGATGGACTCCAACAAACCTAGCCCAGGGAGTCAAGTTCCATCGGAAGTGGTAAATTTATCTTCATAAAGTAAATTTCGCTAGTAACATTAACGATGTTGATGCAAGATTCTGGCTTTTGTTAGGACCGGCAGCCCTTCGGTGGTCTGGAGTTCCAAGTTTCGGAGGTAGTAGGCAGATTAGAAGCCGGCGTTAATTCCCAGGAGACTGATGAAGAAGAAAGGAAAGTAGAAAGCCGCAAAATAAGCTCTAGTTTCTTTGAGCCCGAAGAACTAGCTATGGATGAAATTTTAAAAGTTTTAGAAAATCTTGTCATCAAAACTGATACAAGCTGTGACAATTTAGAGCCGCCGCTACTACCAACAGATGCAGTGACACGAGCAGCTATATTATCTCATAGTATGACTGCATTATTTGCAAGACTAGAAAGAAGTCATGCAGCTAGACTCGGCGCTCATATAGCAAGCGAAACAACTCGTTGGATGTCTCACATGTTCAGGTATTTAATCATCATTAAAATTTAAATAATCTGTTTTACCATCTTATTTTTAAAAATCTAATTTTCAGTTTGGCAAATAATTTATACTAAAGGAAAAAGTCATACTTTTCCTGTGAATTCTTAAAATGCCAACCAAAATGGCAATAGTGCAAAATATAGACTGTTAACAGTTTTTGTCCCTGCTAAGAAATTTTAATGTAAGTTGTATACTTACATAAACACTATGCTTATATGATTAAAACATAAACATACATTTTACAAGCATTAATCTTATCCAGTTAATTGAAATTCAAGGTGATTGATAAGTGATATAAAACATTTTAGTCATATTAGTCTCTTCTGAGAAATGTTTTCTATATAATCAGTTATATCTAACATTGTTGACACCATGGTCAAACAAGATTGTATGTGCAGTATAAAAGTTGTTGTGGGTTTGATTTCCACTTGGGTGAAGAATTTTATTAGCTCAAAACTTTTGGTTTTGCCACCCAAATGCAAAGTATTAAAAAATCATACTGGAAATGGAATATCTCAGCATAATTTTTTTCTACTCTTTTATTTTGTAATAAGGGAAGTCTAAGAAGCAATAAAAATGTAGAGGTTGTTGTGATGATTGGTGTGAGTTTGATTCCTGCTCAGGGGTATGAACATTTAATATTTTCATTAAATCCAAAAAATTGTATTCCTTCTATAGCTAATTTGTAAAATTAACAAAAATAATTATTTATTATACTTAGTTCATTTTGACATGCTTTTAAATGGACTTAATATATTTCCTTCCTTTGAACTTCAATTTAATTTCAAGGATACTTAATGTTGTAACTGTGTTTTGATGGTATGCAATTATATAGTTTTATAATATAAATTATTTTTTAAGTTATAGCTCTTCTTAGTTCATATTTTTCAAAATACATATAAAAATTACAAATATTCTACATTCAAACAAATTATTATTAGCACTTTTGATTATTGAATGAAACTTTTACATAGTAATGTAAACAATATTAATTAATTTTAGTTGCTCGCTTTGGCATTACGAAGCAAAGCGCGGCGTTGAGTTCCGCCGATCAACATGCAATGTTTCCAGAATTTGGCGGGAAATAGAAGACGGAAGTGACTTAATGTGAAAGAGTGTCTAAAATTTTTTTTCCCAGGCTTCCCTCTAGTATGTGTGGGACTATTTTTCTACTTTTTTAATTTCCTTGCTCTGGTAACAAGACCAATCGCGACGTTGTCTTTAAAAAATAAAAGGAAAGTGGCGAATGAAGTATATTTTCACTATTAGGTTCCCTCTGCCTACCCTATTATATATGGAATACAGCATGAAAAGAAATGTAATCTGTATGTATGTATGTCAAGTTCATGTTATGATACTTTTATATGCAGTTTTGTATAGCCTTTTGTGTGATAAACAAACACGCTGACACTGTAATCGACAATGCTCTAATTGTGACGTTGAAATGAATATGCACGATATCATCATATGTTTATTGGTTACGGTTTCTAGTTTAAATATTTACATCACTACTGTTAAAATATATATTATTCTAGATCTCATTACTATAATATAGTATATTTTTTTTTTTTTTCAAATAATTTATCTGCCATCAGTCTGTATTAAGACTATCATCAGATTTGTTGCGATAGGATGTTTTTAATTGGAGCAGGAGGCCAGTGCCTCTGTCTCCATTCAGAGCACGTGGTTTCGCTTTAGCCTTCTCACCACGCCTGCGTTGCTCACCAATTCTGTGACTAGAGAATTGGGATGGAGTTTTAGGCGTTCCATATACAGCCTCTTGTGACGCTCAATCTCTGAGGATACTGTTGGAATATTCAGGTATTCATGAATTTCATGGTTTTTTGTGAACCACGGCAAGTTTGCGATATTTCGTAGAATATTATTTTGTACCCTTTGAAGGCAGGCGATGTTACTTTTACTTGCGACACCCCACAACTGAATTCCATACGTCCAAATTGGCTTCAGAATTGAATTATATATCAGCAATTTGTTGTCGAGACTAAGTACAGAGTTTCTTCCCATCATCCAATATAAGGCTCTATACTTGTGGTTTATTTGGTCTCTTTTTTGCTTAATATGAGATTTCCAAGTAAGGCGTCTATCTAAGTGAAAGCCCAGATATTTAATGCAGTCCGATTGAGGTAGTACAGTGTTACCAAGATGTACAGGTGGGCAGTTTTCTTTCCGTAGGGTAAAAGTGATGTGGTTAGATTTCGACGCGCTCGCTCGGATTCGCC
>DWAO01003926.1:0-13457 GCA_018230605.1 Heliconius congener
TATATATATATATATATATATATATATATATATATATATATATATATATAGAACATTAGGTTGATTTTAACATAATTAACAAAATTAATTTAAGCATGAGATATTTTTCTAAAATAATACTACACAGAAATCGTACTATAAACATTTTCATTATAAACAGAATATCTTAGAGCTACATTTATTTACGCAATATTACAACAAGAGAGATAAAATTATACAATATATTAAATTCATGCTGAAACTTTTACACGGGTTCCAAGACAGGGTAGCTAATTACTTCAACTATTTACGTTACTGTATCGAGCTCTTACAACTTCCACCTAATTTGCCTTTCAAATACTTCGAAACATACAGAGAAGTGTTCAAGAGCGCTTTGACTCTGAAAATACGCAAAGAGGCCAGTGTTACGTGCAAACTATTTTGCCAAGAAGCCAAGTTACAGTTGGGAAATTCCGTCCGCGTAATCGCCGAAACATACTACCCGAGGGACCCGCTGTATTACTCTCCCTATCTCCAACATTCTTACAGTTTAATGTATGCATTTTGTTACAAAGCCCAGCTCCCTGGAGTACGCCGTTACTTGAGAGCCCTCCAGCCATGTTCTAGCGACGCCTTCCAAAGTTTTTCCAACCGTATGTCACGACACGGTCTTTGATCTCCAAATGCGAATATAATGTCGGAACCAGTTAAGAATGCTCCTTTTTATCTTATATCCAACTAAACAAACCCCCTCTCGTGTATAAGTTTTCGCGTCCTCCGATGCAGGAATGATATTTCCACAAATTCCTTAAGGGCTCCTTTGAAGAAACAAAATAACAATGTTTTGTCTTTTCCTATTCTGACTATTGAATACATTTGCTTGTGGAAACGAAATACAGATTGAGGCGTTACGTTTTCGTATGAGCTCCCTTTGTTATTTGCTTTTACAACGATAAATAGAATATGAAATATGAAGGTGTAACAGAGAATAATTCATAAAAGATACCGTTCTTTGTCGGTAGCGGGGCGACGGTCGATATATCACGGATATATTAAAGTCAAGTTAAGCTAACAAACGTGGCCTCATCAATCCGAATGGTGCTAAAAATACATAACCCCAATGAAGAGTAACATCGACGACAAAGTAAGTATCAACATAGCACCATGTGGCGTCATGCCGAAATAGAATTTGACGCCAACGCTGCTGTCACACGTGGCACGACCAAAACAGATCGTTTCCTTTAAAAAGTTAATTTGGCACTTTTTGTGATAGAAAACGTGACATTTTTTAGATGCGACCGCGGCATGTGCCCTAATACCCCTCGTAATGATACGTTAGTGAGATACTCCAGAAATGTGACTCTTGTTTCCGATACGAGGACTTTTTAACGTAACACGATAGAGAACATCTGACTCACATACTTTCTAATAAGAGCGTCAATAATAGTAATTAGTTAAATACTTAGAATCTACTTCGAATAAGGGAAACAAAGCTTCGGTTTTGTGATTTAAAAATGGTGGATGCTTAGAACTTAGTATATGTATATAATATATGTGTACAATACATACAGTTTTTAAATAATGTTTCCGATTCGAGACTAAAGAGATAAACTATATATTAAGACGCTTTGTAATTTCCATAAAATATTTCCATAAATAGCACCATATTTCCAAAAAATCGTACATACTTATTCAAAATTTCACAATTTTTTTTTGTCGATTGACTATCATAATGTGGGTAAGTCTTGTATCTTGTATACCTACCTATAGGTGTATCTTAAAAATTATCTATTCAGTTTCAGCCGTATTTCGTATGTAGCAGGGTGACTAAAGGAAGCCTAGTATTAAGGCACTCCGCTGCCCGCTTTGCGTCAAATACTGGAGATTTGTGTTGAGTGGTCCGACCCTTAAGCGAAGAAATAAAAATATTGAATATTTCATTTCCCCAAGTGGGAATCAAATCTAGAACCTGCCGCGATTACCTAAACGTTTCCTTAAAGAGTTTCCTTACACAATTAATATTTTCAACGGGCGCAAAACGTTAACCCTCGCGTTTGAGCCAAAATGAACTAAAATGTTTTAATGAGCACTTAACTAAACAAAAGAACATTCGCATAACTGAAAGTCGAGGAACAAAGTATTTATAATACAATTTCCTACCCAAGTCCGTACAGAAAGTAGTTTTTGGGCCCGAGATTGATGATTATTGCTGTATGAATGCCGTTTAAGTTTTAATTATGGCTTTTATTTAGCCGATAATAAATATAAATCTTGAACAAAAAATTTTGATTAGCCTAGTTTAATTCTCTTTTGTGAAAATAAATAAAAATAATTAAACAGAACGGCAGTAATTCATAAGCTCGTAACAATGTGTTTTATAGTAATAATTTTAATTTATGTTAATATTTCTTAGTTGTTTGTTGGGTGTATATATTATATATACATATATATATATATATATATATATATATACACCCAACAAACAACCAATAAATATATATATATATATATATATATATATATATATATAAAAAATAAATAAATCAGCTTCACGCTGTAAATAAATGTAAATATTTCATCTCTTCGAATGGGGATCGAACCCACAACCAGTCGGTTTTGCAGTCACACTTCGTGCCGCTGCGCTACGACTGGCCTCACTATATATATATATATATATATATATATATATGTATATATTTTAGGTTATATGTATATATATATATATATATATTTTAGGTTTTCGCTTTATCCCCACATGTTTTAAAGGAAAGAACGTCGTGTCAAGATACTTCGCGTTCCAATTTCCGTACGAATCGGAGATTGACGGCAGGCATTGAGTTCAACCACTCAACACGCAGTGAATCTAAAATTTGGCGGTCAGTGGGGAGCAGAGTGTCTTAACACTGCTGCAAAAAATTGTCTTTAGATAATTTCTAAATGAATACAATAAATCTTTTTAATTAATATTTAAATTATATTTACTTATTCGTTCAGGTCTGGCACAGCACAGAATGGAATTCCTGAAAAATGTCAGACACAGTAAAAAAATAATAATATTACAAGCAAACCTGCGAAAGCTGATTTCATTTACAATATTTTCGTATATTGACATTGATTTTCGATTACATTTTTTGGTGATGAACATAGCCTAAGTAATAAAGCGCATAAAGTAGATAGTTATATTCGGAACAACTAAATTTGAACTTACAACCCTTATCAAATTATAACAATTAAAAAAAACAATCAAAGTGAATCATTCTTTACCTTTTGTCAAGTTTTAATAAATAGATGATTTACAACAATCCTCAGAAATAAGTGACGTCAACGCGACAAAATGTCGTCGCGCTGACACCAAGTCAATTCATCTTACACGACTTGATTTATGAACCCTCGCCACTTTACTAATAAATGTAAACAAAATATTAATTTTTTGTTCAAACAAAAACGTTATTAACGATAAAGACTAACGATAATTTTAATTGTTCCGAATGCCTTTCGTAGTAGTTTCTTTGATCTTTACTATAGATTGGGTTTTAAAGGTGTTTTTTTTATACCTGATGCCATGTTACGTGCTTGAAACCAATTTTTGTGTTTAGTTAAGTTATTCTGCATTCTCTGTTGACGCAATAAGAACTAGAATAGCTTGCGATAATGCAATTATGATTATTATATTTTTTTATTTCTTAAAATTCAGTCGCGCCGTTCGTAAATAAGAATTCAAAATTTTTCGTAATGGTAGAAATATTTTAATTAATAGCATTCCTTGTATGTGACGGTAATGTGTGAAACGCTACCGTCGTAGCATATGAACGTGCTTGAAGTTTACACGGTAGATGTGGATTTGATTCCCATTGAAGAGCATGCTTTGTCGATTTAGGATATAAATCGCAACTCAACAAGCTATGGGAGTATCACGAATTTCCAAAGACTAGGTCAAGTACTTTTTTCTATTAAAAAATATATTCTTTTCATTAAAAAAGATTTATTTTTATCAAGCCCAAGCTATTTTGTAATGAATAATTCGTAATAAATGTGTTTACGTAATACATAAGACATCTATAACATTACATCGTCTAGCTGTAAATGTTACAGAGGTGGGTGCGATTGCGACTCGAATTATTTTCAATTATAGGTGATTAGAATTTGAAATAAACTTACATTACCAGGTACCAGGTATGTACCAGTACCAGATATTAAGCCAGGTGGTTATCCTTTTATATGCGTCGTTACAAATACCTTAAGTGCGTCGTCAACAGTCGCACAGTTAAAAATACGTCGAATTGGTAATTGGATGAAAAATCCTTTTAAGGACGTAATAATTAATGATGTTCAAGTCATTCAAAATATTCGATTCACTACATGAGTATCGCAGAAATATTTCAACCTTTGTCTTTCAAACGTGAATCACAAATTTGTAATCCTCTTATTCATCGTTAAGGAAAGATTTTATTAAATTATTATTTTGAAAATTAGTATAACTTATGATTATTAATTAGGTTCAAATTCTTGAAACTAAATTAAACTAAAATTTCTAGGTACGTCAGTGAGTCTATAACGCCTATAACAAAATTATAGCAATTTTTTGATAGTGTTATAAAACTTAAAGGTTAAATATTCTCAATCAGGCTTTTGTTACGTTTTTTTATGATATTATAATTACTCGCGATCACTTGAATCATTTTTATAAACAATTTATACTATAATTATAATCTAATAATTATATAATAAAAAAGTAAAGATACAAACAAATAAATAAGACAGTAAGGTACAAAACTGCTCTAAAAGCCATACTGCTGTCGACTATAAAAAATTAAATATTCATTTTTATGTTAAGAAGCACTCAAAGTTTTGAGTCAAGTTTACGAAACGCTGGTGCATTACAAAACTTCCTAAGACTTCCAGACTGCTAAACCGATTGTTATATTCTAATTATCACCTGGTCTCGCCCATATGCACTGAACATGTATTAAATGTAAATTGTCTTTTATGGATGAAAAAAAATTACATTATAAATATATTACTTATAATGCAAACGGTAGACTGTAAAATTATAGAACTTATTTGTTTTATAAAATTTTTGTAGATAACTCTTTCGTGTGTTCTCCATATAACGAGATATTGGCCATATGATTGGTAGTCATGTTCAGCTGCCACATGTGTAATGCCATAATAAAAGAACAGAACAGAACAAAGCAAAGCGCTGGATTGTTTCAGGACAGTTGTTTGGCAGCATTCCACCATCTGCACGCCAGCGAAAGCAGTATCACCCTCACGTCCTGAGTTCCTGGGGCAGTACTCTTTATGGCAAATAATCTTTTCACGAACATGCAAGTTGTGTAACCACCTACCATCAAAAGTTTTCCAACAAACCCCCGATATTGCTGAGATTGATTGACTTATTTTACCCGGTTGATTATCCGGTTACAGTAACATCAACTATGTAAAATATCAGTTAAATAGTAGGGAGTAAAAGTCAAAACTTTTTGAAAAACATTTTTTTAGTGTCTCATAATAATAGATATGTAAATAATATATAAACTAAAAACCTGTTTAAAAAATAAAAAACTGAATTAAAAATACAAATTATTATAATAGTAAGAACAACTTATATGTATACCTAAAGTATAAAGGAATTGAGCTTTTAAGCACTAAACAAAGTCAACAAACTGTAAGAAGCTTTATTTACTTTTAAAGTATCACTAGCCAGTGAATTTTAAGCACTCAAAGATATTAAAACTAAGTATTAATTTGAATGTCTAAGGGAAAACTGGAAGACATTAACGGAATCTTCTTAGAAATTAGAACATAGTTAATAAAGTTCAGATTAAACGTACTAGCTCGCTGAGTAAAATTTACATATCATAAATGTAATATTTAGCTCTCAACTTGCTAATTACAAGGCATTTTCTTGGTAGGGCTAGCAAAACAAAGTTTGTCTGTATAGCTGACGAAATGAAACAAAAATAAATTTTATCTAAAAGTCAGTCACATGTAATAGAAATAAAATAAAAATGTTACGTTATATATCTACATTAGACATTCGATTAAATCTAACAACTAATAATACATAAAAACAACAAAAAAAATTTAGGATATCATATTGACCAAAGCAAAACAATATATAACGGTCAGATATTTTTTTTCATATATTAATTTTATTACACATTTTTTTGTTTGCTCTCCCTACATTATCAAGGTAAGGAGCCCCTTTCCCGTGAGTCCGCGCCCTACTTTTAATTAGTTGCGAGTTGTTATTATTGTTACGGCAAATGTGCTCGTAAAAATTACCTCTCGCCTTATCACTTCGAGCAAAATTTTACACCAGTTTATTTCAGAAACGAGACGCGAACAAAGGCTTTTATGAAAATATCTTTGTAAATTTATTTCTCTGTTTCTTTTCAAACTGAATTGCTTTTAATTTCGGTTGTACTATTAAACGTCTGTGCGTAAAAGTATCACAATAATATTCAAGGTTTTGTTTAAGAATATCGCTGGAATCAAAGAATTTATTGTGATAAATAATTTATAATCAAGGGAATAAAATAAATATTGTACATATATAATTATTAAATGGTCTAGCCCGATAAGTATGAGAAAGCTGCACTGGCTTTTAATGAATAATTTAATATAAATTGTTATAAAAAAATACACTTAAAAATATTTAAAAAAAACTATTCCGAGGGTGGGACAAGGGTCCAAGCCATCGGTGGCTAGAGCTCCAAAGAGAGAAACCTCCTCACAATATGCGCCGTCTCAAGTAAAACTGCTTTCTGAATTCGGTTCTTGATCCAACTGCTAAGCGATAACCTCTTAAGATCTTGGTCGAGGCTTTTCGCTATTAAACCGTTAACTGAAACCACTATCGGCACAATGATAGTCGCATTGACATCCCACATTTCGGTAATTCATCCTATCATTCATACATCACGAGCTAAGTCCAAATATTTCGATAATTTTGCTTTTTCGGCGTTCACGAGATTGTCATTATGTGGGGTAGTAACGTCAACAATCGCCGCGCGGTGCACCACTAGATCTACTAATACTACATCAAGTCTTTTGGCAACAATATACCTGTCAGTAATAATAAACCGATTCCACTAGAGTAAAGATCATCTATTTTCAAGAACAGCGATTGTACTTATAGAAAAGCACCTCCAATTCCGCAAGATCATATTGAAGAGCATGTTGATGATATATTATTTTGGCTACTTGACATGAGAACAACCAGAACAATATGCCTGAGAGACTCCCCAGGTCGATGACACGTCTGAAAGATGTCGATAGTGATCTTTTATAATATGTTTCGGGAAGTTCCATGTCTTGATTCGGTGTCTTCCGTGTCCGTGTAACAGCCACTGTTGGCTCAAGCTCATGAAACATAGACAGTAACTTTCAGATAACATACATACCATTTTCTTACAGACTGCATACCATTTTCTTTGTCCCTAATACTTACAGTAAGCAAGTTATGGGGGTAACAATCCTTAAAGTTAAAGTTTGTTTTCTGGTTTCTATCTAAGATATCTTAATTAAATTTAAATTGAACATGGCTATTATATTACATTTTTTTGGAATTTTTGGAACATTATAAATTTTAAAAAATAAATGAATACGTATTGAATATCTATATATTGAAATAAGTGCTCTACAGTATCAATAATTAAATAAGATAACAAAAACACGCATAAGTTCTAGGAGCCTTTAAATTTAAGTTAATAACCCGTACGTTAAAATAAAGCTTTTTCTGACCAATTAAGCCGATTCCACGTCGAAATGTGGTTGCCTCTAATTGTATGGCATCAGAGTCTGTCGATTAGCCTTTTGATGTAGTCGTTAGTTGACTTTGGTATAATAAAGCCAGAAATCGCGGTATTATTCCACATAGAGATATTTATGTGAAGGTGTATTAAGGTTATTTCGTGTAAGATTAAAGATTTAGATTATATATATATATATTGTTTCTGATCTCCGTATCTACTCTGCAATATTGTTAAGATGTCCAAATATTAACACTATAAGATCTATAATTAAAACATTACGAAAGTATTATTGTATTAACTAATGCATTAAACATCTTTTAGGTTTTCATGTTTAAGAAAATAAAGCGAAATTCTTATAGGATTTTTCGTCTGTATGTTTGTCTGTCTGTCAAAACTTATTATATCAAGATTGAGTATTAGCTGAAATTAATATCAAATATTCAAATTGATTCAAAATATACATTAGTATGTCTACAGTTTTCGATAGAAGGATTAATATAACTTCTAGATCAATGCAATCAAAAGATATGCGTAAATGCGTACATAAAGTACCCACAGATCAATTATGTATCAATTGTTCAAATTTAATTTTGTCAACTTATTTGACGAAAAAATCCGTGAAATGCAATTTTATATTTACATAACAAAAACAACGCATTACAAATATATTAAATTAATTTTTATTCACAATCCGATCGTAATAAAACAACCACTGCATTTAAATCGGTTAAGCTATTTCTAAGATTAGAGAGCTTCATTTTTCCATTCTATTATATTGATAGATGTCTTCATTGATAGATTTTCTCCTAATTCTCTAACCCCCTATATCCTATCCTCCGAGGGAGAATCGCACCAACAACCATCGATTTTACAGTCACGCTGGTAATACTGTGCCACGACAGCATCATTTTTTTTAAAATATTTATAGTGGTGAGGGGGCTTTCTAGACACTAAGATCTCTCTATCCGTTTTGTTATGCTAGAAAAAGCGTTAAACTACAAAATATAGGTAGGTTTTACTGTATATTATAATATCATACCGTTAGAAGTAGCTTTGTGTAATATACGAGCTACATTTATTATGTTCCTATTGAAACTTGTTCAACAATCTATGTAAATGCACTGTAGAGTAGACTAGGTGGGCACTTACTTTTGCTTTTTTTACCTTAAGTGTCTTTCTAATATACTTACTCAAAGGGTGGATGCATGTTGTTCACTTGCATACTTAGAAATCCTTTTTGTATTGAAGCTAGATATTACTTTTGCTCAAAAGAATATAAACAAAAGCGCACCCCACGTTTTTGTACTTTTGTGTGTAGCTTTCTTTTTAATTTAGCAGCTAATTTTCACGCTATATATTAGACACATTCTATACACACTATGTGTAAATTGATAGCCTTTATTTATCTTTATTTAAAAAATCTTTAACCTTAACATTATGCATAATTATAATTTAAGTAATAATCTGTATATGAGAATATGAAGTTACAAGTATAAGAACTTATTAAATCAAAATTTTTATAATTTTTTTAGATATTCTATATCAAGAAATAGTTAAAGGCAGAACAAAATCCAATTTAATCCAAACAATTAAGGCAGCCTGAAAGTTTACAATGGTTTTTGAAACTGAAACATAATCAAACTTAAGTTAAGTAGTGAGATTAATTTAAAACCTTTAGTTCTAAAGTTTCTAATGTGCTCGTACCTCTAAAGTGAAACTAAAGACATACAGTAAGATGGGGACATTCGATGCGAGCAACGGGTCTCGTGTGGTCGCCCTAATGTTGTTTACATTGCTGTTAATTAAATAGGGACTGTTTAGTAAGGATAAACATTGTGGTTGCTGGATGAATATGTTTTGGGTTAGATATGGTAGAAAAATATGTACTGAAATATACACGCTTTCGTGAGTCCATGTAAAGATATTGTCCCTCAAAATATTTTTACATATATTAAAGCTCCCTGTATTGTAAACTTTTATAGTTTTATTAATTTAACTCAAGCAATTGTTTTATTATTATAGTATTTATTATTTTCCTAACAAGGCCGTGGTGGCACAGTGTGTGGACTGTAAGCACGACGTCTGTGGGTTTGTTTCCCCACCAGGAGAATTAATTATTTGAAGTTTTAATTTCCTCCCTTTGGTAACAAGTGAGTTATGCCGCTCAACAATCGTCGCCATTTGTTAAGAACGACGCACACAGACATTAACCTATCAAAGCGATAATGCCACACTCGCCTCATTCACGAAATCGAATCGTAGATATTGGCGGTGAAGTTGAATGTTGTTACGTTTTGTAATTAATTGGATATTATACATTCTTTTATAGCTTCACGTTGTATCCTGCATATAAAAGAGTTACCATAGGGAAAGCTTTTTTTATCTCCAAAATAACAAAACATTTTATTGTACTTTAAATAAACTTAACTAATTCCTGAAAATACAAATTAAGATCTCTGTACACGTTTTCTCGCACTTGTTTTAATAATTAAGTTTTTATAATTTGGAACTAATAATTTCTTTTTTTTGGGAAAATCTTTTTAATTACGTAAACTATTCTACGCAAATGCTTATTATCTCTTTGGGGTTAAATATTAAACTTAGTTTGAAAAATAATACTAGTATTTATGAATTCTGGCACAGCAAAGTGAAATTACTAGTCACGGGATAACGTGCAAAATTCGAGGAGAATTCCAGATTTCCTGGCCCAATGGCAGATTAAAAGAGAATCAGTTTTATTTTTAATATCTGACTTTATAATTACTATGATGGAGCTACTACTACAGGGCAGCTAGCTACTAACATTATATGGTAAATCCTTCGCTACAAATAAAAAGGGAACAAAAACTAGAGAAACTTTCTTTTATTTATTTACATTTTGCCACAAGAATGAATAGACTGTTATAGGCACCTAGTATCTATACTTTTTATTTAAAAAAATATATTTTCTTTACTTTTCATTTTTGTTTTTCACCATCTAGCGGATTTTTTTAGAATTAACATTGTTTAGTTGTGCTTCCGCGAAATAGTACTAGATGGCAGTGTCGATATATTCATGTTTATAAGTTACTAGCTGTGCAACCAGTGCGCGTTGCGTCGCCTCCAATAAAAATATATTTGAAGGAAAAATATAACATAAATATTTAATAAATTTTGAGTAATTTTATTAATTTTGTTCATTTAAAAAAAATGAATATTTAATTACAATATTTCTTGTTTTTCCATCTGCATCATCATCAGCAAATAAATTGGAAGAATTTCCAATATATATGCAGTCCGTGATAGCGGCGCCGTCTGTTGAAAATTGGTAATACCAACTGAAAAACCTACGCGCAAAACAATTTGGCTAAATATCATCACAAGATCAAATGCATAGTTTACAATTCTATTAAGTCCTCAGCTGACTTCTATATACGTCCATTCCTGTTTGTGTATTGTGATTTGTGTTCCATCACCTGATACAAGATTGATGTTTTTTTTAATTTGACCAATATAAAGCAAACCTTTAAATTCCTTTAAAGAAATATTACTTTTTAACAATCTGAAGCGTAAGCTCACTTTTATGTGACGCTTATAATTTTTATGTAAGTGTTTTGTGTATTTTTTATATTATTTAACTATACATACTTTTATTTCATTTTATTATTTCTTTTTTATTTTTGTATGATCAGGTTAATAAAAAGAGCTACCTAGTGTCAAACAGAAGAAATCCTTTTAAGGTATTGTAGTAATCTTTATAATATAACAGATGGCGCTCTTTACAACAGGTAGTACTTGGTGTTGTAGTTCTAACTTTTTAAATTAGATGGCATTTATTTTCATTCTATTATGTCACAGTGTTGTGGTAACATGACTGAGCAGTGAGCACCATGGTTATAGGTTGAATTCCGTTCTTCAAATATATTTATATTAATAGTACTTAAGTTGTGATGTAACGCGACGCTTGTAGGTTCGATCTTCACTCTAAAATAAATTATTATTATTCATATTTTTATTTCTTCGTTCTGGCCCGGTGTTGAGTTCCGCCACTTAATACTTGGCGAAAAATGGAGAATGAAGTGTCTTAACACTTTCTCTCCGCTGCCTACCCTTCTGCGTACAAGATTCAGCGTGAAGCTTATTGAGGGAACCTAGTGCTAAGACATTTGCTTCCCCACTTTCTGTCTTCTATTTTTCTAATCTTCAACTAATTTGAATCGTTTCACGATCCAAATTATTAAAGCTAAAACGTTTACAGTATTTTAATGTGTACAGCAAATAATATTAAGGAATCAATACGTCACAAGTTGTTACAAATGTAACATAAAGATTAAAAAAATAATAATCCAGAGTTCGGCGGTAGTTAAGGGGAGCGTCTTAATGGGACCGGAATGTCTTACCTCTATGTACCCATATTCTCTCTATTTTTCAGCGATGTAAAAAAAAATATAGACTTAATTAAAAAAGAACTATTTATAATATTTGTGTACATTTTTTTTTTATTTTACGAAAATAATTCTGGCGTTACAAAAATAATGAAATAATTATATTTACCGATATTAAGTTTGGCCATGCCAGTAGTGGCGCAGGGGCCTAAAGTGTGACTGTAAACACGACTGGTTGTGAGTTCGATCCCCACTCGAGGAAATGTAATATTTATGTAGTCGAGGCAAAGCGCGGCGTTGAGTTTCGCCACTCAATACGAGATACCTCCAAAATTCTCAAAGCAAAAAGCGATAAATTCCAAAATCCAATAAGTACGCAAATACCTCTAGAATTTGGCGGAAAGTGGAGAACGGAGTGTCTTAATTCTATATTCACTTTGTCTACCCTGCTATGTGCGGGATAAAGTTTTAAGTTTCTTCGAAAATATACAAAAGTTTTAATCTTATGGTCATTCCATAGATGTTATGTTAGATGACTAAACGATTGTCCGTAATGGCTATAATATAGCGTAGCCCACCCTTCGGTTGCCAGTTAACGCCTCGCGAAAACGTCAATGGTGATTCGTTATGCTGTACAGAGACGAATTTAACATAATTAAATATTAAAATCCTTAATTTAAACTTTTCAAATGTTAGATTCCCAAGTTATTTTAACACATAAAAAAAGTAAATAATAAAATATAAGCTTAATTTCTTCTAATTTTGTTATCATAACGAAATTTGGTAGTTATACTACAATCTAACTGGCTGATGACTGATCATGAAGATACTGAGTCTAATTTCTACAATTTCTATTAGTAAATAGTTTTATTAATTTATGATAGTTAAGATCTATAGAATCCCGAATAATTTTATAAAAGAGAGCAATAATTTTTATTTTATCGTAAAACTATAAGTCCCTGTAATTTATTATACAATACCATAATTTAAAACCTTATTATTATTATATTGCCGTATCTTACTATACTATGTATTCTTATCGACTTAATTTCATTTACAATATCATGAAAAAAAATATATTTAACACAGTGTTACCAAGTACCGAATACACGTCTGTAGAGTCTGGCTGCAACCCTTTGTAATCTTATTGCATTAGTTAAAGGGTGGAATTCGATGTATAGCACGCATCAATACAAAGGCATGCCCAACTAAATAGGGGATCTCTTTGAATCCCTATCCTTTAACACAATTATACGTATAGAATAATTAAACAATTACTGATATTTATCTAGAAGTGCTTTCTTCGTTTATATAATTTTTACTCATATATATATATATATATATATATATATAT
>DWAO01003927.1:0-13452 GCA_018230605.1 Heliconius congener
TATGGTCTTAACAGCGTCACCGGACTGGGAGGGGCGAGTGTAGCTCGCCCCTGAAAGGATCGAACCCACAACCAGTCATATTTATAGTCCATACATTTGTGCCCCTGCGCCACGACGGCTTCGTGCTTATTTTTCTCCAAAATATGTTATAAGGATATTTTAGAAAAAAAAAGTAATTAACGTTACAGTTCATTACATTTTTCATAAGAGAAATATGAATTAATTTTAAATGTCCACGAATTGGCTTTAATATGAGTATATTTTTATATACTTCGTTCTCGTAGCGTGTGACTGTAAAAACGACAGAATATAGGTTCCCTTCCCAGTCGAGGAAGATTAATGGAAATTCTTCGCTCTGATGTTGAGGCAAATTGCGGTGCTGAGTTCCGCCACCCAATATGTATGCCTCCAGAATTCAGCAAAAAGATACAGCGTGAAGCTGAAAAAAAATCATACGTAATATTTATTAAACTTAACTTATTTAAAAAACTTAACTCTAAAAATTTCAATACCCTATAACGCTTATTGATTCTAAGCAACATATTTAGGTTAGAAGTTACATTATACATATTTAATATTAAAACAACTATACCTTTCTCTTTTACTCACCCCTTTCAAGTATATTCGGTTTGAAGCTGTAACCAAATTGAGGTGAGCAATTTAGTCCATTCTTTCTTTCATATAGGTAACCGAATACAGAGATCACTAGAGAAGGAGAGTTACCACAGTGCAAGCACTTATATAGATAGATTATATTGCAATGACTAGATCTTACTAATTGCTGATCTGTGCCAATTTTAAACGTTTTTAGTGTCAAGGCTGTATTCCCCATATGCGGGAACGGGTGGGCAGTGGAAACCTAGTTTTAGGTCACTTCGTTCTCTACGCAAAGACCAATCTTCTAGGCACTGTGTGCTTAGTGACGGAACTCAAGACTGCAATTTATCTTATTACCAGTCGAGTCAGTGAAAATAAATCAATCTACCGAGTGGGAAAGGAATTCACAACACAATCATCACTTTTGCAGTCACACGCTGTGTTAATGCGATACCACGGCTTTAATATTGAACTCGCAAATAATCAGTAATACGAAACATTTCAATAGCGCCACAGTCGTCAAATTTAATAAAAATTTTTTTTCATCGTCACACTGTATCCCGCGTGTAGCATTGGTAGGCAGGAGGAGCATTGTGTTAAGACACTACCATAAAGACACTTACGTTCTCCACTTTCCGTGGGAAAGTTGACTAGTAGAATTCAACTCCACGCTTTTCCACTTGTAAAATTTTAAATATTTCATTTTCCTCAAAAAAAATATTCTGGCCCCAAAATGCATTCTAGAAATACTGAATTCAAACTTGTTATACTTTTCATACGTCGGCTGCCAAAAAATTTTGAAAGCATTTTCTAATTTCAAATATATACCTACCCTTGAATGCTTGAAAATTTATCTACTTTAAAGCTAGCTGTTTCTGGTCTTTTACTGTTGAAAACTAACATTTAAGCATATTGCAAATGGAAATCTGCCAATTCCATAAAACTCCAGCGACTCTTACATACTATTAAAAATATAACAACTAATAGAAAGTTTGCAGATAATGATTTATACGGCGTCGATATGTGAAGGATCTACCATGTATGATTCAACAATCAAATTGAAAATTACACTTGGCAGGGTATACAGAGGTGGGAACCTAGAATTAAGGCACTCTGTTACCATTAAGACAATTCAAATCCCCATTTTTGCAATAACGCGCTTTGCCTCGATATCAGATCGAAGAAAATAAAATATTAAATATTTCATTTCCTCAAGGCGGAATCAAACTCAAAACTTGCCGCGTTTACAGTCACATTTTTGTGCCACTGCAACACAACTACCCTCATATAATCGGCCTATTAATTTATTTGCGGCTTAAAATCGGATCAGTTTTATGCTTTGTATAGAAGATAATAATAATATTTTTGTATAAAATGCATACAAATAAAATATTGCTCGCTCGAACAACAATTATTTATTTTCTGATCTCAATCGGTTTCGTGATTTAATAACATTACCTTTTAAACACAATATCCATAGACTGATAGCTTAAGTTCTAGCTAATTAAAAAAAAATACTTATTTTGGAGCAATATTGTCGTAAGCAATTCTTTATATTGACTTTTTTTTATTTCGGAACCGATTCAAATATAATAAAACAAAACACACAATGTTAACTAAAGCTTGCCAAAATCCAATAATGAAAACAACATTTAAATAGGTTTAGACGTTGTTGAGACAAATTTAAAAAATTGTTGGATTGGGTTGTATTGCTTTGATAAAAGCCCTTAACAACATTTTTCTCATATATCTTCTACGTACAGACACCGATCCGTTACGATTTTATTATAAATAAATTTCTTGAAATGATATATACTATAAATTTTGTATAAACTAATTGTTTATACAAATGATATAATAACCAGTGACACAAGTTTATCGCTTCTTGGCCGTAGATAATTATTATATTATTCGTTTTGTGATAAATTGTTTACTTTATTTTTGATGTAGTTTAGCTCTTAGCAAAAGTGCGTAATAATAATTTATAGAGAAATTTTAAAGAATAATTTTAACAAAAAATCCGTCTTCAATCGGATTCCATACCCAGAACATAGCTAAACTCTTATCAAACTAACCTTGAAGTATATAATTTACAATAAAAAAGCATCATCGAAGTCGGTTAATGTAATATTGATTTTTTTGATTTATCCGTTCATATACGTAATGCAAATTTAAGACGTATGTGACTTTTATCAAAAACGGGTTACCTAGTCAAAATTTCTGAGATAACAAACATAAAAAAAACAGTCAATCGTAAAAACATATAATATAATTGTGATCTCAAACAAGAAGTTTTTAAATTTTACACTAATATTTATATAGTAAATCTCCCACATAGAATGAAAAAAAGTCACTTACACTAAACAATTTTCTATAATGGTGATATATGTTATTTCTTCGAAAAATATGTATTCAATTATATACACTGAAAATAAAAATAAAAATATTATTGGTCGTTCTATAATAATGTTTCTGTGTTCATTTAATTTAATACAACTGGACGACTTTATGATTTTAATTTTATTTGAAAGCGTTCATCGCCTTGTTTACTGAATAATAATATTTACTCAATTTTGATATCTTCACTTAATACTTCTAATAAGATATTATTATGGTATCGAGAAGGTCAAAAGTTTATATTTAGGATTGTTTATATGGATTCTATACTGGGGAGAAATAAACATTATTTTAAATAAAATTAACGTATAAAACAAAACAAAGAAGCAATGTAAGTATATTTTTTTCTATTAGGTACTAGGTAAAACATTCAAGTCATTGTGGTACAGTAGGACATTGTAAATATGATAGTTGTTTATTTGATCCTCGTTCATTCATAGAAATAATTATACATGAAGATGATAACACCAGCCAAGTGTGAGTCGGAGATGCGCACACAGGGTTCGTATATTCTCTATAAAATCATGTAATCAGCAAATAATCATGTCTTCCATATAGGGAGGCCCCTAAATAAAAAATATTTTCTGTGTTATTATTATTGTTATGGTGGCAGGTGATGTGTGGCAACAGAAACACATCGTCCTTCTAACTATCACGATTTATGAGATATAGCCCGAAGATATATAAATAGATATACAAATGGAGGGACAGCGGAATCATAGTGAAATGGTTCCTTTTTACCCTTTGGGCATGGAATCCTAAACTCTTTGTGATATTTATATCAGTTTTATATTGCTTTTATACCTACGAGTATCAGTACCTACGGTCTTGAAAAATATACAATGGTAAGATAAAGAGAATCATTATCATTTGTTTGTTATTTTAACTTAGCAAATAATCATAATATGTATTGAACTAATGGATACCTACTACTGACAATAGTTTATTATACATTATAGTGGCATCAAAAACCTTACATTTAAATACTATATGTAAGGAGAGTTTTTATTAATCGAAACGAGAAGTTCTGACTGTTACTACAATGAGTTCGACCATCATTTGGGAAAAATACTTGATTTATTTTGATTTACCTGTATTCGAGATGTTGCAAATGCTTATAATAAATAATATATAGTACGACCAGCTCACGGCTCAATAAAATGTGGAACTCAACTGTGCACTCAAGTGCGTTCTCTTCTGCATTTATTATGGGGAGTACTGGAGAAATTTTTAAACTTGTTATATTGCAAATCCTTCTGGATAGCCACTTCACTACCGTGGAGTTTCGTAGGAACTTCTTTGCACGCGCCAAGCGACTGTGGAATGTCTAACCAAACGAAACTACATAATAACAAAATCAGATGTTTGCCTTGTCTTTTCCATAAAAAAAAAATTACAATGAGCTCTAGCCCTTTCAAAATACTTATGTTTAATTAAGACAAATACTATAAGTATTTTAAATAGTTGATATTAGAACACGAAATTTATGGACATGAAAACCCGAGACCAGCAGTCATACACACGTGGCACGATTCTTAAAATTATGTAAGAACACCTTACCAACTTACTTACTTACCAAGGGTGTGACTGAAACGCGACGGTTGTGGGTTCGATTCCCATTCGAGGGAATTAAATTATTATTTCTTAATATTTTAATTTCTTTACTCTGGCATCAATGCAAAACCCCACGTTGAGTTCCGCCATTTAACACGCAATGCCTCAAAAATTTCGGTGAAAAGAAGGGATCAAAGTGTCTTATCACTATGTTCCCTCTGCCTAACCTACTGTGCGCAGGATACAGCGTGAAGCTGATTTGATTTGTTTTTTTTGTAAATCTAGTCTTAGGTTTGCGGCGTTAAATCATGATTTAACTTGACGTACATAAGTGATTAGGCCCAGAGCCGAAGGACTTACTGGTCCATAAGCCGCAGATGTGTGTGGTGCTTGTAATATCAGACTGGGATTTTCATGACAAAAAAAGATCAGTACAACTTAGCATAGTAAGGGATTGAAGCGACGCATTATATGTAAATTGACCATTCTATTTCGACCAAATTATAAACTATGTTAAAATTAATTTTATATTTGAAGGCAGAACATTATAACTATAAATCTAAATAGAGCATTAGACTTTACTTTCAATATAAATTGGAAGGTTAAAAATATAATAGGTATTAGTCTATAATAACATTGTAAAACTGATGAGCTTCTTCAATTGAACACGCTAATCTTAGAAATTAAAACAATGTTTTTGTATTGGATCTTTCTCTTCGTTCATCCTATGTTATTTGACCACGTGGGTCAAAGTCGATGGTAAAAGCTAGTGTTTCATGTTGTTTTTTTCACCCTGTATCCCCCATATACCCTGGCTTTAGTAGGGTAGGCAGAGGGATCTGGGAACGAAGTGTTAAGATATTCTCGTTTCCACTGAGTTATGAAGGCATTATATATTGTCTCGTTGCCAGAACGAGAGAATGAAAATATTAAATATTTAATTTCCACACGTCGGAATCGAACTCACATCCTGTCGCACGCTTGCGTCCCTGTGCCACAACTGCCACACAGTAAATAACAAAATTATATTTACATGATTATATTAACTGAGCAGATATTTAACCACAATCACACAACCGATTATAGGTTCTAATTAAAAGATCATGCTTTGCCGAATACCGTAACTAAGCGTAGTGTTGGCAATAACAATTACCTTATTAGAGATAATTTCTGCTCGAAATGTTGGTATGTATTTATGTAGGATTCAAGTATACATTTACTATTTCATTAGTTGTTTTCTTATCGGCTTCACGCTGTATCCCGCATGTAGCAGGGTAGAAAGGGAAAAGTTAGTGTTAAGACACTCTGCTCTCCCTTTCTGACGAATTCAGGAGGCATTGTGTATTGAGAAGCGGAAATCAATCGCCGCGCCGCGCTGTTGCGTCTACACTAGAGCGAAGAAATGAAAATATTAAATATTTTTTTAAGCAAGTGGGAACTGAATCCACGACCTATCTAGTTAACAGTCTGACGCTTCTGCCCCTAGGCAGAGACCTACTCTGTTAAAAAAAATTAAGCACGGCATTGAGTTCCACCATTCAATACGCAAATCCTTCAGAATTCGGCATATGGTGGGGAATAGTATTGGTACAGCGGAAGTTTCCTAATGGGAACGGAGTGACTTACAGGTGTATAGTATACGGAGTGACTTACACGTGTAAAAAAAACAAAGTAAGTGTAGAGTTAAATATAATATTAGAAAAATATAATAAAGAAATATAATAAAGAAAGAAAAGAAAAGTATACTAAAAAAAAATATAATTCATATTAATGAAGGACATGCGTGTACATAATGAGGAGAGAACTAAAGAAATAATTTTATATTTTATCGTAAACCTCCATAGATAATGATCTTAAGTAAAAAATAATTGATTTTTTTCTAATATAATATCCATTATGTACCTTAAAACGCTTATTGATTGGACTTACAATGCCGCTACAAAGACTGACCTTCATCAAATATTAATATTTTAATATTATATTACTCACATTTTCTTTTATAAGCTTATACAATTACTTTTAATATAAGAATTAATGAGAATTTCAATCCAATTTCCGACGATTGATCATAAGATGTTTATGAAATTTGTATGTATGGTTTGGTTAATATAATTCAATCAACTTTCCCTTTTGAGTCATTTATATTATAGTAGGGGAGCCCAGGATGCTAAATCGGGACTTAGCCACTCCGCCACTCAACACGCAATGCTTTGAAAAATTCGGCGGATAGTTAATAAAATAATCCATTTTTAAGATTTTGTACCTCAAAAGTCGTGGCGCAGTGGCACGAAGTGTGACTGTAAAACTGACTGGTTATGGATTCGATCCCCACTCGAGGAGATGCCACTGCCACTCAACACGCAATACCTCGATAACTCGGCAGAAAGTGACGATCGGAGTGGCTTAACACTAGGTTCCCTCTGCCTACCCTGCTGTGTGCGGGATATAGCGTAAAGCTAATTTAAAAGGAAAAAAACGAAACTCTCATAGGATCACTTTGTTGTCCGTCTGTCGAGACCATTTTACTGGAGATTGTTGAGGTATCAAGGTGAAATTAATTTCAAATGTTCAGGTATACCTCCCCATGGAGCCCAGAAATTAAGCTTCTAATACAATGGGGTCAAAATATACGAGCATTTATGTATGGTTTTTTATCGTTTTGATCGATTCGCGTTATCAGACTTATAGTGTACTTCCCGTAGACCTATAGTTATAAAATTTAAGACAAAATAAGATCTTACAAATGAAGGAACAAATCCTAAAAGTAAAAGGGGGCAAAAATCATTACAAACCGATAATTGTATTTCATTTCAAACAAAGTAAGTGTATATGCGCGCAGTTTGTTAACTTTTTTCGTCGCATCATCAAAACCTTCAAGGTATTTCCCAATTACAATACTGAAATGTGTACAGAATCCGACTCGTGTTTATACGATTTTTTTCTTAAATACACTTAAATAAATATTCGAATATTTCGAGCGGGCGTAGACGCACGGGTAACGTAAATGAAAGTGAACTGAAGTGAAATAAGAAAAATCCAAGCATAAGAAAAATTTTATTCACAATTAATATATAAAGAAAATCACTATCACATTTATCATAGTCGATCGATGGTTTTTTTTTAAATAAATCCTTATTATAATCAACAAATTATTATACTTGCTAAGATTTCATAATCATATTATAATATTTACATAGATGTATGTGCGTTTGTTACATTTAACATTAAAACTTTATTCATACGTTTTATAACATTAAAAAATATACTTCCACTCTTTTACACGCGAAGGCCGCTCTCAGTGCCAAGTTTCTTGAGTTTAGGTCAACGGAAAGTGCTCTAACAGCCAGTCTCTCTTGATGATACTAAGTTTTAATATTAAATTATTTTATACAGTTTATGATAATGAAATAATAATCTGATATTATAATATAAATTTTAAATAAAATACAATCAAGTACAATAAAATAAAACGCGAGCAGTGAATATAAACTCGGGGAAAATAGACGAATCCGACAATATAGATTGTATTTTTTGTGGTGTTTGAGTAATTATTTAATAGTTTTATTGCCTTCACACCTCTCGCTTTAGAATAAGAAAGAAAGATCACTCCATTTTTTTTTATATTTTAAAACATAAAAAGGCCAGTCGTGGCTCAGGGGTACAAGTGTTTAACTGTAAGCGCGACTGATTGTGGATTTGATCCCAACTGGGGTAAATTAAAAATGTATTTAATTAATCATCTTCTCGCATACAACAGGGTAGGCAGAGGGGGAACCTATTGTTAAGTTATCCATTCTCTACTTTTCGCAGAATATTGCGTGTTGAGTGGTGGAACAAAAGGTTATTTCCATATTAATGATTTTTTAAATGATAACACGCCTTGGGAATGAATTTCTTGTGTCGGTTCTTCTCAGGCCTTAACTTCAGTGAACTGGTGGTAAATTGTTTCACGTTCAAAAAATTAAATTATTAATTATTTCACTTGATTTGACTTTATTTGACTTCGACTCAACGTCGCGATTTTGCCTCTACGCCACAGCGAAGAAATGTAATTTTAAATTAATATTTAATCTCTTCGAGTGGCAATCGAACCCACAACCAATCGGTTTATTGGTATACTTTGTGCCCCTGCACCACGACTGGCCTTATATTTATTTTAAATTTATATTTTCAATTCTTTTCTCAAGTGTCAAGTCAAAGTGCGGCGTTCAGTTCCGCCACATAACACGCAATGTCACAATGCATTCATAATTCGGCTAAAAATTGGGGACGGAATGTCTTAGCTCTAAGTTTCCTCTACCTACTCTACTGTGTGCGGGAGACACTGAGAAGCGTATATAAAAAAATTGAACATGAACGTAATGTAATTTACGTAATATTGTAATAACAAAAAGTAATATACATAATATTGATATTTTCTTTCCATTAAACTGTCATTGTTACAAATTGGGAATTCGTTTTGGGGTATAAAATACATTATTTTATATCAGCTGTAGGCTGCTCATAAATTATTGTAGATTATTTTTTAGCATCACGCTTTAGCCCGCACATAGCAGGGTAGATAGACGGAACCTGGGAACCTAATGTAAAGACACTCCGTTCAAATTCCAAAGGCACTGTATTTTGAGTGGCGAAAAGCTGGATGTTGAGTTTTGCCACTCCAAGATCGTTTTAGCAAACAGAAATGTGATAAATATTAAAATTGAAATATAAAAGTTACAAAATATTGTTAATTTAGTTAACACCTAGTGTTATATTGGCTTTTGTAGATCAAATGATGTGTTCATATATGTTACATTCCTAGGAATTTCTGGAATAGAGCCAAACAATTATTCTGTTGGTGGTTCCTCAAAATAGACAGATAAACAATACATTGTTTTATTGTGATCTATCATCAGCGATGTTACTTTTAATAGAAAATATTTTCAAATCTTCAGTTACCTACTTTACTTTTTATTCTTTGGGTACTGAAATTTTATATTTTTTTCAGCTTCACGTTACAGGATGAGCAGAGGGAACTTAGTGCCAAAACTCTCCGTTCTCTGTACGCCAATAACATGTAACGCGTTGCCGGAGTGACGCAATAAATATTAAAGAATTCTTGAACGGTAATCTAACTCACAACAGGTTTATTCTTTGGCGCTAAATCAGTTCAACTAGAATTAAGCATTAGACTGATTTTTTTAATGTAAATTTTTACTTTACTTGATTGAACGAATGCAAGTTACTATATGAAACAAGCACTCGTTTAAACATATTGTAGCTTAGTTATATTATAAAAATATTCCTTTAAATATAAAGAGCTGACAGTATTTAAATAAATCTTCAAAAGACAGTAGTAATATTCACTAAGTGGTTACAAGAATTTGAAACAATTTTTGTTATTACGCAGTTAAGTTTCAATTTTTTTCTAAAATCGAAGTGATAAAAAATCTGTTAAATGTCTTAATTTTTTTTTTTTCGAAATCATAATAGGAAATTAATTGACAATACGCTTACACGATTGTAATAGGTTCAATCAGAAATCGGGGAATAATTGTAATTTGATAAAAATTTGCAAGATATTTTATAAGCCGCAAGAAATTGATGTAGTACTTTTTTATCTTCGCACTGTGTCCCGGATAGCAGGATAGCAGAAGTAGAATGACTTGAAAAATAAAATTATTAAGGGCAGATCTCTATACGGTAACAGAGGGAACACGGCGTGCGAGATATCGTTAGATAGGTCTACTTTCTCTTTTTTGATACTAAATAACTAAATCTTTAACAAAAATAAAAAAATAAAATTTTTTAATTATAATTAGTAAAGAATTACAAAACTTAAATTTATTCTTTATTAATTATACCAATATTATAAAGGTTACAACAAAAAATATTTTATAAGCGAAAGCAAAAAATTCATACCACTTCGCTCAAGATAAGCTGCGAGACAAACAATTTGTTGCTCAGATAGATCCCGGACATGACCAATCCGCCTTAAATACGTTTCAGTTTATTAACATCACTATAACGTCGACTCAGCGTCACTCAACATCCAACATATATATATTCTTAATAATATAATATTCTTGTATTATAAAATGAATAGAAAACAAACTGTATGGCTTAGATTCTCTAAAGATAAAGTTATTTTTTTAAAAAGCTTCTATAAAAAGATTGCGTTGATTTTAAACCAGGAGGATAGGTTTTACTTACACTACAGACTTATGGTCCGTACCTTTTGTTATTTTTATAATTTTTTTTAGTACTTTTTTCTGTAGATATTACCTAGAACTAGACTTATGTAGGAGGATAGGTTAAGAATAAACATTTATAAAATAATATATTATAGTTTATACATTAAAATGATAGAATTTATAAAACGTCAAAGTTACAGTTATAAAACTTGGCACGAAGTTAGAACTTACAATACAAGTAAAGGAAAGTTTCAATTTTATAGAAAAAAATACATTACATATTTATAGTTGTAGTTAATTTCGTACAAAATGAGTATAGAGTACGGCAAATAAAAGTGTTTGTTAACTTTTAAAAGCCGTACTTCCCTTCACTCTCTTCAATCCTGGAACAGCACTGGCTTATAGAATCTGACTCGCACTTGACCGGTTTTTTTTATTTGATTTTTTCATTCACTTTAAAATAATGTTTAGCATCTACTCAAAATTAATTAAAAATGATTTATTCTTGTTGGTGTAGAAAGCTTTCTGCCCACCGAGCGTCAATGACTACTTTGCACTATCTTAGAATGCCTCAAACATGCTCTCCGTTCGGTTTTCACGCTTTGCATATGACCTTCGACGACATCATTGACACTGAAGGTCAACTGATTTCTTAGTCTTTCTCTCATAAATAAGTTTCGCGAATAAAAAAAGTAACCGTTATGCTCACTGAGATGTGGCCGTCGCGTCGTGACGCAGCGGAGGAATGTCTGGCGTTAAGTGCGATGGTTGTGGGTTCGATGACTATTCAGGGGAATCAGTTAATTTTATTTCCTGAAAATTGAACGATTATGCGGAGTCAGCTTAGCTGATCAATTCCGTAATGATACACAAAATGGCGGGTACTAGCGAGGATGTCACGGTGAGAATGAAGAAAAACGTGCTCTGCTGGTTTGGGCACGTCGAACAAATAAGTGATGAAAGAATGGCAAAAAAGATTTATGATGGAAAAGTGGGTGGTAAGAGAGGTAGGGGAAGACCTCGGTTGACCTTCGGAAACACAGTATCAGAGATACTTGAAGAAGATCACGTAAAAATCATGAGGGCGGAGGGCGCCCATTTTTACGTGTATGTTTGAAGAGATTGATGACAGTGGACGAGACGAGAGAGGTATGTAGAGACCGTAGCGTTCCTTCAAGCTTTTTTTTCCTTAGCGGGGTAGTCAGAGAGATGCTCCGATCTCTCTGACTACCCCGCTAAGGGAAAAGAAGCGTGAAGCTAAATAATGTAAAATTGAACGAAAAGTGAGGAATGGATTGTCTTAACACTAGGTTCTACACTCTGCTACCATACTGTATGCAGCATCCAGTGTGAAATAAAAAAATTATATAATTGGACGTGATTATTTTCTCCACACCATTAACAATCACAGAGTCAAAATAAAAAAATCTATATTATTTCTATTTAATGTTTTTTTTTCCTTTTCAGATAACCTCAAGATCACAAAAAAAAATGTAAGTAAACAATATGTTTGTCTGTAAAAAATCATAACAAAGGAGCGTCGTCAAAAGTTATCAAAATATAAAAATATTATTTCCTACGAACTTTCCTACTACTCAATTTTATGGGGTCTTGTTATGGCAGTTCTGTTTTACGGTCACATAAAATCTTCAGCCTTCTAAATCGACAAGTTGATATAGAAAAAATATATTGAAGTATATACTAAAATGTGTAAAAGACACAATATAGGGTAGGCAGAGGGAACCTAGTGTTAAGACACTCCGTTCTCCATTTTCCACGTCGCGCTTTGCCTTTACACCAATACAAAGAAATTGAAATATAAATTTAACTAAATATTTCTTTCCTCGAGTGGAGATCGAAGCCACAATCAATCGCGTTTACAGTCTCACTTAGTGCCCCTGCGCGACGATTGGCAGTAAACATTAATATATAATAATATATTACATAATCTGCCTTTTGAACCTTTGACTAATTGAATAAAAAAAACGTTTACCTTTTTTAATAAACAAGCAATACTAAACAGTATTAAAGCCTATGTGAGGTCAAATAAGTACGTACTAACTTGTTACAGGCCACTGGAAATGACATAAACGTTACATTAATCTCTCGAGGTAATATAACATAAATAGTAAAGACAAGAGGCCAGAGGCCAATTGTGGCGTAAATATATAAGCGTGTGATTGTAAACGCGATAGGTTGTGGGTTCGAATCACACTCGAGGAAATCAAATATTTAATATTTTTATTTCTTCGCTCTGGTGTCAAGGTAAAGCGCGGCCTTGAGTTACACTCAACACGATACATGTGGAACAGACCATAAGACTGAAAAAAAAAATAGTAAATACCACCTGTAGAGATCTAAATCACAGTTTCTGAGTGCTGAGTGCGATTTTACCTTATCTAACACTATCTTATCTTAATTACAATAAAACGTCCGTTAAGTTTTAATTATCAAAATACTAATTTTATAAAAAAAATATTTTCAGCTTTTATAACCGTAATTAGAAGTAAACAGGTTGGTAAGCTGAACAAATTATGTAACTAGATAAGACGTGCTTTTGAATCCGCCTGGAGCAGACCTTTTTTAATTAAATCAGAAACCATTTTTCTTTTTTAATTACCGCATTATAATGTATTGTCGTGTTTTAATATACATATAATTATAAAAACCAAAACCAGCTTCACGCTGTATCCCGCGCACTGCAGGGTAGGCAGAGGGAACGTAGTGA
>DWAO01003928.1:0-13450 GCA_018230605.1 Heliconius congener
AGTGGGGAACGGAGTGTCTTAATACTAGGTTCCCTCTGCCTACCCCGCTGTGTGCGGGATACAGCGTGAAGCTGATTATTATTATATGCAACTTTACATTTGGAATAACAACATTAGATTTCCTTGCCTTAACGAGTGGACAATGACTTACGTAGCATGATACAACGACTTTATATGCTTTTTTTGCTTGCTTTTATTTTTATGCTTTTCTTCAAGCATAAAATACTTAATAAATGGTATCGATGCCAATTTATAATAATGTTACAAAAACCAAAATAAAAAGTAATAACTCTTTGGACCTTAAGCGGAAGATATATTAATAGTTAATTTTCTATTACATAACTATTAAAAGTACGTTTTCAAGGTACATATATACATATAAATATAGTATACATGTAAATTATACGTAATAAACAATTTGTTAAGCCTTACAGAAAATCTATCCAATAATTTGAATTGTTTAAATACTAACACAAAACCTTTTCCCTAAAAAATTTTCAAGTGTCGCAAGTTTCTGATTTACAGCGACGCAAGGCGTCGTAATTCATAAAGTGATGATGAAGACGTCTCAATTACACAGCATTCATCCTGTGGCGAGAAAGTATGATTCGTAACATTCATCTCTTCTCAAAGCAACATAGGCTTTGTGCTCTCACTGAATGTGCGTTTTCTTCTTAAAATGATAAAATGATGACCACAAATGTGTTTGCAGTATTACTTTTTTAATCAAGTCGGGGCGCAAACCCAAAAAGTGTGACTGTAAATGCGACTGGTTGTGGGTTCGAACCTCACTCGCGAAAATGAAATATTTATTTAAACTTATATCTCCATTTCTTCGCTCTGGTATCAAGAAAAAAAGTAGGGCGTTGAGTTCGATTAGTGTTTGAGTTGATTTAATTCTGTTATATAATATGAATTTCATAATTAATATCGTACTCGTAAGTGCAGACATTAGATATTGCCTTGCGCTTTCTAATATTGCTTATGCTCCGGTGGCTTTACACTGTTTCGCACAAAGCAGTGTAGGTAGAGAGAATAACTTGTTTCAAGCCATTCGATTTTCCATTTTCTGTCAGAATTCGAGACATTAAAAGTAGAATACAATATTACTCCGAGTGGCGATCGATCTCATAACGCATTCAGTTAATGACGTCTGAGCATCCAACCGACCAACGGACAACAGTTCCTCCAATAGTCTTATAGGGAATAAGAGAGTCACAGACTCACATTAAATGGTAAAAATCAGTTCGGGGACAAAAAATCCGTGGGACGATCTATGAACTTGCGGTGGTAAGCGACGTTCGACCGGTCCACTTGGATATATTCGTTAAGGTTGCAAATGTTTTGACCGCAATTTGACGTATGTGACAGGAAGAAGCAACAGTGCGTACCTGTTGGCGTTTGGGATTACTTTTACTTTCATTACTTTATAATATATACTTTAGAACAAAATAGTTGTTAGTTACTTAGTATAATTTATTATATAAGCCGTTAATTGAATTCTGAACAAAATATTATATGTTATAGAGATAAGTGAGATGCTAGAGAGGAAAAAATCCAGCTTGTTTCAGACATCCACACAAGTACTTGTCAATGTAAATCGCGTGTTTTGGTGATGTGGTGTGGTGTTTTTCCTATTAAATTCTGTTGGCTTCTTCGATGTAACCGAAGTCTTGTTAACCCTCCATTTATTGATGTTGTATAATTCGGCAGAAAGTGTTAAACAGGAGTGCCTTAATAGGAACGGAGTTATTTTTATTTTTGCGTAATTTTATTCTCCGTCATTAGAGACATGTTACAAAAATATATTTATAAATATCACGCTAAAAGAAGTACAGTTTAGAGGTGAAGTATTTAATTGATGTAATTGGCTTTCGGGCTTGCCATTAGAGAAAGGTTTTGACCCACTGGCCGTTTTAGAAACTGACGCCATTTTTTTCTGTAAACGAAATTAATTTGTACATTTTCCATGAGTCCTTTCGGCGCAATCTTTTTCATTATTCAAGCTAAAACCTTTTTAGATATTTTGAGCATTAATATTAGAAAAGGGATGGCCTGATTGTTGAATTGTTTCATTTTTTGTGTTATCTACATAGACCTATACAGCTGAATTGTAAATCGGGTTCTTTATTTCTACCAAAAATACCTATTTTTGAAAATCATTAACACGAAAAAACTAAAGTCCGCATAAATCGTCCTTCTCTTATAGTATTTTGCCTAAATATTGGTTAAATGATAATAAAAAACATTTAATTGATTACGACACGGGAGCAGTACGGGTAAAACTGATCCCTGTTTCAAACTTGTGCAATACACATGAGAAATGGCCCCTAAATCACTGCTACTGCTGGGGCGATTGCCCATTCGATTCAGCGAGACAACGGTAACATCTTTACAGCTATACCTCTATTTATTTCCTGTATAGAACATTTTAAAATAAAAGTGAAATTATTAACGTTATAACTATACATTGACATTTTTGTTATGTAGTTTATGTAATAGATGAGTATAATAACATAACTTTGAACAAAACAAACATTATATTTTAATTTGGCTCCCTAACAAAATAACAGCTAAACATCAATTATTTGTATACTATAACTATTTTTTTAAGAACAACTATTAGTTAGTGGGTTGACGAATATTTCAACTTTCAAATCCTCATCTTTCAAACATGTAAAACCAAATAAATTGATTAGTTAGGGAGCTACGCCATAGATTGTCTATCTACAGATACACATACATAAAAACAGACAACAAATAAATAATTGTAAATGTTTTTTTTTAATTTCAAGGTTTCACCTCTTCGTAAATATTAAAATGATATTATTAAATAAAAATTATATTCAAAACTATATAGCCTCTACAACGTGGATGTTCACTCGGCTTATGTCATTTTATACATATCAGATTATTGCGAGATAACAAAGTGCCCATGACGCTAAATATTTTTTGCTGAGACTCATAATGACCATATATATGCTCTGCGTCAGAAATTTTATAGTTTTTGATTTTTGATATTAGCAAAACTTTATGGTTGAACACCTTTTACTATGGGGCAATTTCTGTTTATCTTCATAATTATATGTGTATCTGTGGATCTTTATAGTTGGTGGCCTGTCATGGTTCGGACTTATTTGTCTTTAAAATCAATTATAATCTATATGTTATTATAGTTTAATACGTATACAACAGTAAAAAATCATTTTTCTGCCTTTAAGTAGCCTCAGATATAATGTATACAAATCGACTAAGACAAAAAAAAATTCAATGTCTTAATTGATCTTTGAGTGTCAATACCTCGCGGATTCTGTACGTTGATAAGTTGATATACCTATGTCTGTGCTTACTTGTGCATTCAAATAATGCCATGTTTGTTTTACACATCTGGTAGCCGTTGTGACATCTGTAATGTGTTAATAACAGGCCAATATGTACGTAATATTATAATATTTTTGTAATAATTCTTACTAAATAATATTTATAAATATAATTTGAAATAGTTCGTATTACAAAAAACTCTACGCTATATATTTATAATTTAATGTTCGTGCATTCGCAATACTTAGGCTAATTAAGGGTCCTGAAAGCTTTGCAAGTTTTTCTTTCAAAAGATTATGGTTTTATAGCGACTCAGGGGTATGCGTCACTCAAAGCGGTGTTCTCTTATTATGCGGTACGGTAACACTGGATAAATACTGGGTCCGCGGCGGGAGGGCCAATGCAAATGAACGTTTTTATGTCTCCCACCGTGGCGTGGCGCGCTTCTGCATTCGTCTGCGCGAGAATTAAACTTCGCATCTGAAAAGGTTTAAGATGAATGAGAGCGGTACGCGTTCACAATGTAACAACAGTTTAGAAACAACTTATTTCCGTTGAGCGAATGTAAACAGTCTGCGTTTAACCTGGCTACTATTATATTTATGGTTCGTTCAAGGAGCTTTTTTTTATTCATTAAATCTAGATTTGCTTAACACTAATTAATATAAAGAATAAATAAACGTTTTTTCCGTAATTTTTTATGGTCCATAATGTGAACGTATAATGATTAGAATATGTTTTATTTATTATAGTGAAGCAGCTCAATTGGCCGATACGTATTATATAAAATATATATATATATATATATATATATATTTATTATGAACTTCCATTACAAAATATTTAGATTCATTAAAATATATTTCAAAGTTTATCATACAGATAGATTTTGCTGTAATAAGATTATATCATGGATAACTTAATATTACACAATTTTGTATGTCTATGTGTAGTCATATAATTATCCAACATACGACTAATAGTCCCTACACATGGTTTTATATATAGAAATATTAAAACGTGCTTTACACTATTTTAAAATAAAAATTTCAAGATAAGTGTTATTTTCATGATATGTTATCTATCGTTATGTTGTAACATATTGGTAAAGAAGTGAACGTTACTTGTGACTTCCGATAACGTATTATATTACACACAACTATAATATTATATTTTAATTTCGATAAGTCGATTTCACATATGAGGTGAATAGAAAGAAGTTTTTGTAGCATTTCTCCGCCCTATACATTATATATTTTTTACTGATTAAAATTAAGAAATTTATTTGAGGATGGTAATTTTTTTATTAAATAAAAATATTCATATTTTTTAATAGTAGAAATAAAAATAATTAGTGTTCCACGCGCGGTTTCATCTGTTGTAACTGATGAAGATATTATAGCCAAATGATTCAAAATACGTAATAAAATTTACTTGTGTTATTCAGAACCATATTGCTGTAAAATTTTATTAAAATCCGTCAGTATTTATTTACAATAAGCATTTTTTTTCAGCTTTACGCTGTATCGCGTATAAACAGGGTACGGTTCTCCACTTTCTCTCGATTTTTTTAGTAGAATTCAGTGCTGCGCTTTGCCTTGTTACCAGAGAGAAAACAAATAATGAAATATTAATAAATAATAATTCGTTCCCCAGAGTGAGAATCGAACCTATAACCGTAACGTTTACAGTCACATGCTTGACCCGCTGCGCTACGGTGGACAATATGGATTTTAAATTACTTGCTTGCTTTAAATTAATCGGACAATTATTATGTATGTATGATAATCCGTATCAAAAATCTCAATAACTATAATGACATAATGAAATAATATTTTCGTAGCAACTTAGGTGAATCAATATCAAATGAATATTATACCATATACTTGGTACTTGTATGCTTAAAGGTCGCGTCTGAGTCCCGTCTGAACCGGAAATGACACTCTGATGAGTTTAGTAACAGGCAAACAATTTTAATGAATTTAGAATTTCATCGCAAATGTCAAAATATTGTGTTTATTTATATTATAGGTACACAAGAGTCTAAATATTTATATATAAGTATATGGATAGTTAAATATTGTTATTCATTATGCATTACATACTAATTATTTCTTTGATACAATAGTTCCTGAGACCTTGATCCACATTTTTTTACGCTATCGGTAAAAAAACGCGGAATATATGTACTCGTATGTATGTACCTACATATATAAGATTACGGCAAGGCTTTATATGAGCATCTGCTACATTTCATATTTATTAATATATTAAGATATTACGAGCCTTGTAGACGTCTTGGCAGAAAGTAAAATAGTTTTTTTTATTTATTACACTAACAAAATTAGCAAAACAATAAATAAATATCATTTTGATAACTGTTTTCTTTAAGATTAGTTAAGCTTGTACTATTGTGGTAATTTCGTAACAATTGCTATTTCAAGTATATAATAGTACAACGCTTATAAAGTTAATTGCCGTTTGTGTGTAATTATGGCTTTCTTGGAAGCGGGGTTAGTGGGGTACCCTGAGTCCGCTTCGTCACTTAAATATTTAAGGATGGTACCTGTCGGTCTAACTACCTGGCATTGCCACTCGTCGACATAATAAGTTAGCTCTGTAAAAATTCCGATATTTTTATATAGATTTAGCTAAAACAGTTGGACGCACACAGTTCACGCATGACGGCTGTAGTCTTAAAACGAATCGAAGGTAAAGTTTGTGCTTTACATATTTTCGTTTTTCCAATCTGGGTGCAAACTAAAGACGAGGTGATCTTACAATAAGCCATTCCCACTTTCTCCTCAAAATATGCGTGAGAAAAATGCGTGAAGTGCGTGCGAAAAATGATACTCGTCTAAAAAAGTTCCTTTTATTATAACAAAATAGTCAATTTTTGTATCTGTCAGCTCCATTGCACATCCGTTGATGTATTGAATTTCGCTTAGAAATATTTATCATTTCTATATTCTATGCGACTGCGGTACACTGATAAGCTTTCTATTTTGATAACTTTTTAGTGCTCGTTTACACGTTTGTACAGAAAATACATATTTATTTATACATTTTATTAACTTGGCTTATCATTAAAAATATTTTTTTTGCTGATAGATATATTATAGGTTACAGGTACGTATTAAATATAAGTAACTACTATTGGACGTTCTTATTGGACGGATTTCATCGTTAATACTTTGGCTCGGTGTTTAATTACAAAAATATATTAATTACTTAAAAAATATGTTTTCTGTTTATTGTCATTGTGTGTGAAGTGGCGCGCGCACGGGGAGGCCTGCGGCAGGCGGCAGGCGGCAGGCCGGCGGAGGTGAGGGGTCCTTCGCCGCTCTCCGTACGCCATACGCTCGGCGTCGGCCTCGCGGACGTGGTTCAGTTAGTGTCAGGCCTCGCAGCCGATCTGACATTGCACCGCTATCCGTATACATACATCGCAACTCTTTTCAGACGCGACGCAGCGGCTAGTATTTACAAACATTAGACATTCCCGTTTTCTTCTTTTAACCGTAGACACATCCGAACTTGACCTGTGATTGTTTTTTTCAAACTGTCAGTGCGCGTGTAGTGCTGTATCGATACCGATAGTATAACCTGTACGACTTCAAGGGCACGAGCGACTCACGAAGTTGTGCTTTGGATGCGGTGTTTGAGAAGTATCCTAGCTGAGGTCGAGTCCTGTTTCTTTTCTAAAATGTAAGTGGGCGTATTCGAAAGTTTGAAAATCGATCGGGTGACGTGCGTGGGATTGGGTTTACGTAATCTTTGTTTACCTTGGTGATATGCATTGCGAGCCACTACACACACCACTGGGGTACATCCTATAAGACACATTTACAAGTCTGTCATTCAACTTGTCCGTACACAGGTGAGTCTGTGTGGATCTTCTTTGTTTACGTTTACAACTCGGATGCAGAATGTTTTGCTAGTTTTTTAAAATGTTTCTTTATTCTACGTCTCCATTGTAGCTTTTTATTTCATAAGCAGGTACATACGTATTGCAATGCAATTTGGTTGTATTATGGAATACAACCAAAAAAATACACGACACGATGGTTAATTTAACGTACAGCCTTTGATAATTGGGCTTAAAAAATGTTTAAAAGTATTAATATAATATGTTTTTACATATTTCTCATAGTCAATGTAAGTACCTATCGGCTCTGTACGCCTCTGTTTTTTCCAGAACGGAAGCCCAATCTGTGTTGCTGCTGCACTGGTTTCATTTGAGGAATCAAAAGCTGTGCCGTTTAAAATTTTTACTCCCTTTAGGTACTTCAGACAACATATAAAAATTATATTATATTAAAATATTAATTATAATTCAATTTCATAATTAAAATGTAATGCATATAAGTAGTGGGAAGTCAGATACCCTAAGTGATGAAGAACAAGCCAGTTTTGTGTGAGAAAATTACAATAGAGACAAGTTTTACATCACAATGTAACAGACAGTTGCGTGCGAAATGAATGGATAACTTGTTTGTATGAACGTTTTATGTATCGTTGACCATGACTGGTAGGTATTTATCAAATTTCGGGGTCTATGGGCGTCTATAGCAAAATTGTGCTTCGGACTAGCCGTTCTTTCAGGCTATGCATTCATATTTCATGAGTACCGGTCTGAGCTACAATGGCGTCGCGATGAGGTCGTCGGACGAGCATGGCTTTTAACTTTCCACTACACATACCACCGTCTAGCCTATTTTTTAAAGTTAGCTACAACGAAATTCTTTAAGGTTGCATGCAGGCTGAAAGTAGTGTTAGTGTTGGATTTAATAATGACATATTTGTTAGTATTTATAATATTACAAATACTTTATAAAATTAAAATACATGTTATTTTCGCTTATCTATTGCGATAGTAAAGTAAAGTAAAGTAGGCAGAAATGATCTAGTGGCTGGACACTTTTTTTTCCCCCTTTTTATAAAATTCACAAGAGAGAAAAACTTACAACAACAAGAAATTTTATTTATATAAGAAATATTCCCCCTATTGAGGACAGCACTCGCATCGAGTTTACAGTCAGATACTTCTTAAGTAAACTTCGTTGATAATAAAATATAAGCATTTAATTATATTATTAATAACGTCATTGACAAAATCTTTTAAATTATCTCTTTGTATAAGAATTATAGATTTTACTATTTTGTTTAAATTTTGAAGTATAAATTATTATTGTAGGAACCTGATGACCTGTGAAATAAATAATTTTAGTCTTTATATTATATCCTAGTAGGTTTTAAAATAATAAAACAAACCTTTCGCACTAATTATCACTCAAAATGTATACGAAATTCTCAATAGAATTCGGGATAATTAATATAATTGACATTGAAAAGGAAAAGACATGAAGCAGGATTTACAAAGACTATTACTTTCTACGTCAAGAATCGTAACAGCCATCGCGTATATCATTATTCTCCTGGGAAATTAGAATGAATTAGATATTGTACTAACATACCCATGTGCCTATCACATTCAGCTATATCTTTGGAAGTAAATTATAATTTATTCAGAACGCCCTGGTGTTCAAAGCGTAAAATGCTCTTTTTGCTCCTATTTAATTCATGTAGCTAATGGTTTTAATTTCCTAAAAATACCGAGGATATTTCTGTATTTTATATAAAGGATTTAAAACTCGACTCCAATGAATAATTTGACTTTAATAAAACGGTGAATGTATCTTTTTCTTTCTTTTTTAGACACCATTATACTAAATTAAAAAAAAGCTACTATTTGTAAACAAACAGTAGTATAGTGGGATAATTACGTCGAGATGTGACTCAGAATGATGCAATCGTTTCGAGACTGAGGGCACGAGTGATGGCGCCATACATACTATTTTTAAAATGTTATTTAAACTGGTTAGATTTCTAAAATGCGTCGCCTTGAATTCAAAACTATATCAAAATAATAGTGCTTATGTTTCTGACTATTCTATGGTGGTACCTTCCCAGCTAATGTACGTTGAACATAGAAACTACTTATCTACGTCGCACTTTAGTAGTCTCAAGAGAAAAAAACAATGTTCACTCCACCCTACATGTAGACATATTATAAAAGTACATTTAACGAGCAAGAAGCATGCGTCTCATTTCATCAAAATATTAAAAGGATGGATATCCTTTGAAATTTTAGTTAATGCGTTCATGTAATAAATAATGCAAAGTTTCTTATAGTGTTTCATCAAGAAATTAGGAAAACGTTAAGTTGTTTTGTTTTTAGAAAATTTTATATCTATAATAATATCCAATTAATATATGTTATAATATTGTTGTCAGCCGTCTGCTGCTTTACTACTACTGCAACCTACACGCTTTTCAAAACTCTTCCTCATTTAGAAATTATACTGCAGTAATAAATTTGTACGCATCAGAGTTAGGAAAATATGCTTCGTAAAAATGTTAAACTTAAATTCGTTTTTGTGATATTTTCTTCAGATTACTTGTGTAAAAACTGTAAAAAAAACATAAATTGTAAATATTCAAACAAATTAACTTTAATTGTAGACAATTTCACATACATATTGGAAATTAAGTCAATTTTGGTTATTTGAAAATTAAAAAGACACTAACTTTATCAAGACTTTATAACTTTGGTATTAATATACGCGAAAATGTAATAAAATATCCATTACTTAGTTTATACGTTTGAAAATTATAAGTAACGCAACGCAACGTTAATTATAGTAATGAGGCTGATGCTAAATATCATCACTAACCTTTCTTTTATCTTTGAAAATGGTTCCATTTTTTTTCTACAGTAAGATAAAAATATAATAAATTAAAATACGAATTTGGTTTTAAAAGAATTAGGTGTATACATAAATAGATATGTTTCAGATAAATGTGCTATAAATTGTCTTAACATTACAAGCAATATCTAATCCATTTTAAAATAAATATTGCTTCGTCTTATTTGGAGTATTTTTATACAAAAAACAGTTTGTCCGTAATCTTTTTGTAAAATTGAAATATAGATATCATGGGCAATTCGATTATTACTTTTTATTTTCGACTACATTACATTCAATCCAATTTAATGCAACATAGCAGCTTCACATTTTTTCCCGCATAGCTGGATAAGACTAATGTTAAGTGTTGAGACTTTTCGCCTCTTCTTACCACTCAATTTTCAAGATATCGTTTTAAGCGGCGGAGCTGAACGACGCGCTTTGTCTACAATTTTTGTCTGATATAGAGCTAGTTTTATTCATACTCAAGAATAGGTCAAAGATTAATTCGTTTTCTCGCGACTTCATTTTCTTAATGCCGGGTTTCACTGTACGAACGAGGTCGAGGTAAGACTGATTACTTTCATTAATGCATGACTTGCCTGGACCTAATGTGGAGGTAGCAAAAACTAGTATTATGTTACTGTTAACTTATCGTGTTCTGTGATATTGGTCAAAGTTACTGATTAGGAATTAACGATGAAACTTTTTCTTCTATTTCAATATTTTAAATATAAAAAAAAACTACAAACAATATTATGTTGAAATGATTGCATTTTTTGTGGAATAAAGAGTATAAAGTAAAAACTATTTCCAAATAAGAACTGTGAATGATCTTATTGTATTTTTTTCTTCCAAAAATATGTTATATTTTATGAATATTTTAAAATTAAATAAAATACAGTATACAAATATTTACTTAATTCTTTTTTAATTGTTGGTAATAAATAAATATTTTTTTAGTTCAAAGTAACTAGACACAATAATTTTTTATTCAAATAGTTTTTAAACTGCATGTCTATAAATAAAATGACAGATATTCGCACGTTATACAATTACATAATTTTTTTTCAGTTTCATGTTTTACTTTCTATTCTATTATGCGTGACATTAGCGTGATTAGTGAAGTAATTTCTTTTCACACTAAGTCCGTCGCATCAGAAAGCAATAAAAAGAAATCTAAATCTGATGTTATTTTATTATCAATCATTTAGTTCATTGCTTGTTTCATGTATTTGTAACTAATTATGTCAAATGTCAGATTAGGAATATTCTCGCAAACTTCTAAATGGACACCGCAGTTATTATGCCTGACGGAGCGGAACCGCAATGAAGTGTAGCATAACCTCAAGGTCGGTCATACGTACAATTATGCTTTTGCAATTACAGTAGGCTCACTTATAGCCCATCTTAACTCTTAGCAATTATAAACGTATAATTGCTATAATGGACACTAAAATTAAACTTTCATAATAATTAGAGGCAGCCATAAACTATATTGATTATATTATTCTATTAACAAAAACTTACTACATACTCGTCCACGTTAAGTTCTTGGATAACTTACTGGTTTAGTTGAGATAAATGTTATTACGTGAAAAATTGTTGAACCAAAATTGTGTTATTTGTTATATGTTGAAATATTTTCAAAATGAATAATCCAAATTGATGTTTACGACGTCGCGTGACTGTTGCCGATTGCACTGTGATTTCTCTGCACGGATTAAAAAAGTACAAGATTGTTTCTAATCACGGATATTACGCGTTGAATGCCGAAATATTCTTTTATACTAGCCTTTGGTTAACTTTAAGAGAAAACGCTATTCTGACATGCGATTTGAACACACCATCTTTTACTTCCGCAATTACTAAGAGCGGATTTTAAATAATTTTTTTGGTTACTTTTTAATATGGTCGGTGGGTATATCGAAATTTAAGGTATTTAAAATAATATGATATTGTATCTTTTCTGTCTGTTTAATAAAACTAACATTCCTCAAATAGACAATTTTTATAGATTCTTAAAGTTTGGTAGTATTAATAAGTCCATGAGTTAAGATAGAGACATACCGACGTCGAAGACACAAAACCAAATATTGAAATGTGTCATAACAATTTATATTTATTGATTTATTTTATTTTTAATTTAATCTACCTTCCGTAGATATTGATGTTATTAGCATATTCATTTGATGCAGTCGAAAAAGTAAAGATGCAATGCAATGCAGTATATACATACGAGTATTCTGACTAATTATGTATATTGGATTTTTACAAAAATTTCGTACGGCTAATATTTTGTATATTTTTATCCTTTTTCCTTAAGTAAAAAAATATATATATCATTATTTATTTTGTAGAGAAATATTAAAATATTAAATTTAAAAAAATAATAAAAAGAGAGACATCTTTTTATATATGAATTAAGGTATGACTGCTAAAATTTCAACAAGTAATTCCTTAAAGCATTTACATTTACAAAGTAATACATAACTGAATCGGTAAATCATTAAGAATTTCAGTAGATAAAGTAGCGAGGAAACGATCAAAGCTACGACACCTAGGACCACGTGGAGATTACATTCTATTTTGTTTTCCATCGACCCCTCTCGATTGCGGTGTAGTGGAAACAAAAGCTGGATAAGCGTCCTAACTACGTATCTAATCGAAAGTAATTCCTTACGTCTGTCTAGTATGTATTAAATATATAAAAACTAAACTTTTAAGTATAGTATTTTCTTATTAAAACGACATTTATAAGATTATGCTAAAAATACACAATTTGGTTTCAACAAAAGATTGGGCTGGGCTAAAATTCGCATTTAATAGCAACAATCCACGTTTATTCATGGTCGATATCTCGTCACTCATTCCGTGGATCTTATTAAAAATATAAATATTTATGACGGATTAACGTTTCATTTAAATGATATTTCGAAGGGCTCGTGAAACTCGGGTTCGTATTTCAGAAAGTATCTTGATGAGACGAAGCCGGTCTCAGCGGCCGGCATTGAGAGCGGTGCGTATCACGTATCGATCTGAATGGTTCAGCTGCGTCGCCCCACATTTCAGCTTCGCACAGGATGATCAAATATAATTTGTTTATATGATCACGTGATCATGTGGCAGGATGATAAAATTAATTTATAAATTGGGATAGGATTCTACCTATGTACCTTAATTATATATTTTACTTACATAAAGAACGTAACGAAGTGTGACACTGGGACATTGCAAATGTATGTCGTATTTTATGTAGTTATTTTAGAGTAACTTATGTACTACATACAGTAATGGAATAAAATACTACTCGGAATTGACTATGATTATTAATATATATATATATATATATATATATATATATATATATATATATATAT
>DWAO01003929.1:0-13450 GCA_018230605.1 Heliconius congener
TATATATATATATATATATATATATATATATATATATATATATATATATTCTAATTTTAAGTAAAACATTAAATACAGACTAAAATACATAAAAAAACCTTAACCAACTTTATCAAAAAGAAACCGGCCAATACGTACACATATCAATGGCAGATATCCCATTAATGGAGTGAACCAACAAATGGCGCTAAGAGTTACGAAGAGCGTCATTGCCTTAAAGAGATAATCACCTCCAATATAAAAGACAAACACGGGCAATGGCACGCGTTAAACTAAATGTAAATAGGCTAATAATTACTTATTTTATATGTATACTTGTTTTTTTTACTTCGAGTTCGCGTAATGAAATGTATGGGATGCGATAGTGGCTTTATCTGGTGATGATACGATCCAAGTGTAGTTAATGTGAATTATTTAACCGTATATACATACAATGGTTATATGTTCGATTATTGCTCGGATAAATGTCTATATTTGATTTTTTTTTGTTAAGCTAGTTTATTTTGACATAACGTGGCGTCCGTTTTCGTAATTCGATATGCAACGTTTCTATAACAAAGTCACGGATTTGTGTATGTGTGTAGCTTTGTATGGAGATTTCTACATGGTGAAAAAAATGATTGTTTATTTTTAAATGAAATTATTATATTTTACAACTTATTAGAGGCTAAGTATTCCAATACATCTGAGGAAGTTTAAATAAATACCTAATGTATTTCCTAACATTAAAGCTTTAAATAAAATGCTTACGTAAATGTAGCGGAATTTGAACTCGAGCTTATTAGAACATCCCGCTATGTTCTAAATTTTTATACGTTTTCTAACAAGCTATTTATTTTTTATTTAATGTGGAATAACATTTCAAAATGTTAAAAATATAGAATGGTAAGCGCAGAGTTGAGTTACACTATTCAATACGCAATTTTCTCAAAAATTCTACAGTGCGTGGGGACCAGAGTGCTGGTTATCGGCATATAGCAATGCGGAATACACCGTTAAGTTAAAAAAAGTTAAAAGAGGATGATCAACTAATAAAAAACCTATCTTTTCCCCAGATAGTAACAGCGCTCAACAAGAAATGGCATCCCGAGCATTTCACATGCAAATCATGCCACAAACCGATAGACGGCGCTAAGTTCCACCAGCACGACGGCAACGTACACTGCGTGCCGTGCTACACGCAGTACCACAGCCCGAGGTGCCACGGATGCGGGGAGCCTATTACAGATGTGAGTACCTAATTTAGTACTTTATTTAGATCTAAGTTAGTTGGACAGTCTAAATGCAAACGTAATGAACCCACGAAGGGTTCATTTGGACCAACGAAGATTGAAGAACGGAGTATCTTAAATGCTATCCCTGCCTACCCTCCTACGAGGCATACTGAGTGAAGCTCATTTTGTTAGACAACATGCAAAGCATGCATGCAACATGGTGGCAACCCTGTAAAAGTTTTCAAATTATCTTTATTTAAGTTATATGAAAGTTACATACATACATATGTACTTATAAACATTTTTCTGTAATTAATTTAATATAATCAATTTTTTGTTAATACGTACCAAATTTGTATTTTTCGATAAAAAAAGTTTTAAACCCCACAATTTAGGTGATCGCGTATTATAATGTCATTCGAAATGTAGAGTCATGTAGAGTAATGCTTATAGTATTTTATAAAGCGTATATTTTTTAATCTAGCGAGAATAGAACCTTACCATTTTAGCATTACGTTTTCTCCGTTTTTTATTTTCGTAGTTCTTTTTTGTAGTTTCGAGAAACATTTGAATAAAAGTTAAATAACTATTACCCTAAAAGTCTACTTAAGTAACTTCTATTTTCAAATAAAATGACTAAAAAAAACATATTACTATATTTGACTTTGACTGACACTATATTCGATACAATACGCAATGTGTTCTTGGAAAACATCATTTTTCCTATAAAACATTTCCTTATATTGAGTTCTATGAGCACTATAGAGTTATACATTACAATTGTTCCTATAATATTACAAGCCCGATCACGTAAGCACTATTAGACCTCGATATATATTAGTAAATGCATTCTCGTTCTTCCTAATGGAATACCAAATGAGGGTAGACAGTGTAACACTGATGCGCCGACGCTTATTTACCTATAAAGAGTTTGTCTGCGGTTTTATTGAAATCGATGGACAGGTTAGGAAATAAATGCATAATTTACAAATTTCTTAAAAAAAAGGTGAAGTTTCGTTTTCACACGTATTGTTAGGTAAACAGAAATGGTTAACTAAATTAGAAATACATTAACTATATTGTCATAAACTTTTAATAGACGTATATGTATTATATAATTATTATAGATCTAATAAGATCCCGAAGAATATACACCGCGGCGTTAAGCTCCGTCACTCACCGCGACATAAAATAGATTCCCTCCGCCATCTCTGCTACATATGGAAAAGAGCAAAAAAAAATTCAGAAACTATATTCAATATCCAAAATGATATCCCATCACGTACACCTTTTGCACACGTTCCCTTGTTTTACTAAAAGAAAGTGATGCCAAATCACACTATTGAACATTTAGGATCAGTGTTTCGAGCCAACCGACAAAAGTGACTAATTGAACAATTTTCAGAGAAAATGGCACAAAAATCATTGTCATTAGATGACGTAAGGTTGACCAAATACAGCGGTCGCTACGACTCACAAAATTGTTGAACTACCCACTCGCTAAGAAGCCAATAATTTAACATCGGCCTGTGGAGAAATGAAATAACTTATAATTTTTATGAAGTTTACAAGATTTTTATTTAATAATACTAATTGATACGTTCTGTATTTATGACTAGTTATTGCCTAATCGAAGTCGTTGAATACGATATATACCTAAATGATTTATTAGATTAATCAGGTTCGTGGCGCAGGGGCTTAAGTACGTGAGGCGTTAAATTCCGCCATTTCAAATGCAACGCATCCAGAAATCAGCGGAAAATTGGGAACGGAGTGTCTTAAGGTTAGGTTCCCTCCGCCTACCTGCTGTGTGCGTACTACAGTATATAATATCTAATCGAACATTTCCTGTTATACATCTTTATAGCTTTTATTTGCGGCTTCTTCCGTTTGGTCACATAGTAACAAACTAAAAGTATTCTATGAAATGACATTGTTAAAATAATAACGTATGGCAATATTGTCTATAGTTTTACTCGATAAATTAACTATTTATAACAAAAATATTTTTTCATTTTGAATTAGTAAATACTAAGAGTAGAGCGATCAGACAACTAAACTATTCAACTTTATAACAATAGTATATGTTCAAGTCTCAATAACTTACAAAATTGTATATATTTTTACAAAAACATCAGTTAAGCCATTTTAAGAAAGAAGAGGAGCAATGTCAACAAATATAAAACCAGATTTTTGCCACGGTTCCGACCATTAATCAATGGCAGTATAGCAGACGCGACGAAGAAAAATAATTAATTTTTGATGACTACTTGTTGCTATTCAAAGATATCCTTTAAAGGCACGACCATTAAATTGCTCTATCCGTTATAGTAATCGAAATTAATGACTATATGAATTATATATTTAATTTTTTTTTATTTTTTATAAACTAGAATTACTATTATTAATAGACAATATATGTACGTATTACTAAGCACGGAAATAAGCCGAAGAAACTAAAAATTTCAAATGCGAAAAATATTATATAAAAAACTTATTGCATCTCCAAAAATGAAAGTTGCTTTACGTCTTTTTCTGCGTATCGTAGTAGGCAAGGGAACTTAGTGTTAAGTAAAACACCGTTCCTTACCTTCCGCATAGTTTTCGAGACATTGGGTGTAACAACCAGACCAAACAGAGCCAGGTGATACAAATAATTCATTAATCCGAATAGGAATTAAACCGACTACCGTCGCGTTTACGATAAGAGGCTGTGGCAGTCATCGTACACCATAACCGCCATGCATTTAAAAAGATTTCACTAAAGCTAATAAAACAAACACAAAAGGTAAACCTCAATGTAATTAACTAGTAGCGTTAACCAGAGTTATTATTAACCGACCTTGAGTAGTTCGACTGACAACGATGATTCATACAGAGGTGTCAAGTGTTGGTTTAAAAAAACGGTTATTATCGAAACTAATTTGTTTATGGATGGTTCTGTAGCTGTGTAGATATTTATTCTTTATTTATAATCATTTTAAAGACTATTAAAACAAAATATTTCCGGTTTCGTAGATTGTTTATTAGGTTATATAGAATTATTTAGCTAAAAAAATATTAAGACATGATTGAGTTCAAATGTCCTCTTTATAGGTACTAGCAGGGCTTTTTTACCTGCTTTAAATATATAAATATTAATTAAATATTTAAATGTATTTCGAGAAGATTTAGTAAAAATAATATTTATCATGTGTATAATATTATTATTTGGATTGGGATTTCAATTCTCGCAAACATTGTCGTATTCAACAGAAAAATGTTAAATATATCATATCTATCTCAAATAAACCCAATTAAAAAATGCACGCGATTTGCGGAACCCTAAAAACTCGAGTAATACCGACGTGTTTAAATTAGAAAACAATCGTATTGACATCTGACTATTAAACAATCTTTAGTTTGACATATCATTAAATATTGCTCTACAGCGCTATCTGGAAATATTGATGTCGTTGGTTCAATATCGATTGAAATGTAATAATAATTTATGATATTTTTAACTATACGTTGTATCTCGTATATAGCAGGATTGGCAGAGAGAAACTAGTGGTAAGACATTCCGTTTTCTACTTTCCAAGCAATTTGTAAGACGTGAAAATTAGTTACTCTTCGAGTATGAATCGAATCCACATCCGCCGCGTTTCACATTGGTATAAATTTAATGTTAGCTAAACGTTAATTGATGTCTACAAGAGCGAGTATCGTTTTCTTTAGAACCGTCCACTGTGTAGTTCAGACCGAATGACGAAAATGAAACACACTAGAAATAGAATTAACGACTCTATTATTATCGTAAACACTTCGTTATTATGATATTGTAAGAAAATCAGTAAGATTTTCTGAAAAACATTTTCTGTTACATGTCACTATGTTTAAAGTGAAGCTAGCGCCAATATTAAAATGTTTATAATTAAGATATTATAATATAAAATAATATATTAAATAATAAATTATAAATAAAATCAGTTCATTAATGTCGTAAGAACTTTTACAAACACAATGTAATATATTTTTTATTACTATTTATAACTTTTAAAAAAATCAAGGAGCCTTCTCATTGTTTTCTCGAAATTCAAATATTTCGACAATATACATATGCCTACTTATGTACCTGCTTACTTTCTGATGAAGATTCTTTCTATATATTCAATTAGTAGATTATGTGGTTCAATTTGTAGAAATGTATCTATTAAATAAAATGATGACACAGTGAGACAACATCTGACCACAATCTCGATGATTTTGGGTTCTATTCTCAGAACGGCAATTTTTTTTCTCATTTTTCCGCTCTGGTAAATCATGAATCACTAACAAAACACGACATTGAGTTCAGTCGCTGAACACGCAATGTCTCACATCTCCCGTTTTGACAATAGGCTTAACAAGACCAGCTAGGCTGCCTATCCTGCTATGCGGGAAGAAGCATGAAGCAGCATTTTTTTACTAAAACGAATTGACATACATAATAAATCCACTCCAGTAAAAACGATTAAGAGACAAGAGTGTCATGCGCAGGCGCATACATACATAGTATAGGTACCTACACTACATGTATTTTTCACAAGCAATATGATGTCATCAGAGAAACAATAGCGCTATTTGCGGAACGAATGCCCCTTAGCTTTAATTTAATGCGTTGTTCCGCCTCCAGACCGGAATGCAACGCAAAATAAAATTATATTAAGTTTTAATTTTTTATTTAAGATCCATATTTCCAATAAAGATATACGAGTCGCCATTTCTATATATAATTAGATTGTTTTATATTTAGGACTATGAAATAAAAATTAGAAAAAATTGAGGCCAGCTGATGAAGCTGATTTTTTTAAATAAAAAAATATTTCTGAAACCTTTACGTTATTCTAATAGCGCAGATTCAAATTTCATCTTATTAAATGCATTTAAACATTTCTACAAAATGTCATCTCGTACAATACATTCATAGGTAATAGATAGGTATACCTATAATATCTATTTAAAAATACTAGAAATAGATAGGTAAAGGCTATAATCTTATTTACATTATTAATCGTAATCGTCATCGTAATCGTAATCTTAGTTACATTATTATACGTCATTGTGGAGCAAGGCGACAATGTCAGACACAAAAAACGCGTTAGTTCTAGAACCCCTCTCGGCAATGTCATATTTCCAACTTGATGCTGTATAACGCACATAACGGGGTAAACAGAGGGGACCTGGAAATCTAGTATTAAGACGCTGCGTTCCCATTGAGACACTTCCGTTCCCCACTTTCGCCAAATTCTAGAGGTATTGCGACTTCCTTGGCGGGAATCGACGCAGCCCTTTGCGCCTATTATATTATTTTTTTTCTCATTTCTTGCTCTTATAGAACAAAGAGAGAGTCGCCTCTAATTCAGGTGGAAAGCACAAATTTATCTCTACATCAGGTTCTTTCTGCTATCAGAAAGAGGCAGTATTTGCTTAGACTAAATATAGACTAAAAAATTGTCAATTATAAATATTAACCCTCATTTCATATTAATTTCAGCGCGTAATCCAAGCATTGGGTGTATCATGGCACGCCCACCACTTCGTGTGCGGCGGATGCAGAAAGGAGCTAGGTGGTGGCGGGTTCATGGAACAGGTATTTGTGTATTTGTACTCATAAATAAAAAACAATAGCCAAAAGAAATGTACAATCGCTATATTTCCGACCGAATTCTTTCAGATAACAAATTTACATTAGTATTAGTGAGTATTTCGTATTTAATGTTGTAATCACACTAAAGGAATGATTATATTTAATTTTTCATTTCCTCGCACTCGTAACAAAATGAAACGCGGCGGTGAGCCCCCATTCAGTACACAATTAGCCAAAAATACCGCGTAAAGTAGGAAATGGAGTGTCTCAACACTAGGTTCCCTCTACCTACCCTGCTATGTGCGGGATACAGAGAACTGAAACTAACGTGATACAATATATTTATTTAATATATCAATATGATACATTTATTTCAGGCCGGCCGCCCCTACTGCTCGTCGTGCTTCGCGGACAAGTTCGCGGCGCGGTGCGCGGGCTGCGGCGCGCCCATAGTGGACAAGGCTATCATCGCTTTGGACAACAAGTGGCATCGCGAATGTTTTACATGCACCGTTAGTATTAAATTGCTTTCTGTATTTAATTTATTATCGCAAAGTCAGATTGTAAATAGGACGGTTGAAGGTCCGATATGCACTCGGGGGGATAAGTTAAGGGGGGATAAGTTTTCATTACCTGGCTCTAAGTAAATAAGACAAAGCGCTGTGTTGAGTTCCGCCGTCCGACACTAACGCGGAAGGTTTGAAATGAAGTCACTAGATACAAGGTTGCATCTGCCTAACATGCAGGATACAGCGTGAAGATGAAAGTAAAAGTGAGACAGTATATGGCACGCGGAATTTGTAATTCTTTATAGAGGCAATAAGAAATATTCGATTTGATAGGACAGTGTGCTGCTACCGCCCGTGTAGCCGTTGATACCGCCTTCCAATGCAATAGTATAGGCATGTAATAGGTCGAAAAATGAGGACGGAGGGTTAAAGACATTTCATCCTAATTTTTTAATTCTAGACATTTAATTCTAAAAAATATTCGAATGAAACATGTAAAAAATGTGGTCATAAATAAATTAAAATGTACTGTTTACCATAGCAATCGAAGGAGATAAAAATATTATTAACTCAGTACAGTAAAAAAGTAAAAAGTTTGAAGTTCAAATAATCTCTAAGCTTAAGTTAATTATTTAAATGTAAACAAAGACTAAGTAATTTATCATTTGGGTCTCTTATTTTTATTTGTGAACTATGAAAAAAAATAGAAATTATGAAATTGAAATTGGTAAATTAATATACCATATTTTTCCAAAAACAACTATAATATAATTAACCAAAAATTTCTCTCCATTTCAGAAATGCAGAAACCCAGTCACCGACTCTACATTCTCAGTGTTGGACAACAAGCCACTCTGCGGCAAATGCGCATAAACTGACACACAAACAAACATACATACATACATTATTTATTATGAAACATAATTTAATAACCACCCATCGATATCCAAAGTGCACTTATGACGGCCGGCTCATTAAGCAAATATGACAATTATAATATTATATAATTATATATAGAAAAAAAACATATTTTTGATAAAAAAGCCTCTAATTTCAGATATAAAAGAAATCAATTCTTATTATATATAAGTCCATATAAAATTAAATTATTGTATATGAATATATAAAACAAATATGAATATTATATTTTTTTAAGACAACGTGGAGTCAAGCACATTTTTATGCTTTTTTTACTGTTATAGAAAAGCAAAAAAAATACAAATTTGCCATTTTTCAACACGATCTATAGAGTATAAAAAAAGTAAAAGTCATGCAAGGTATAGAAACTACTAAAATAATTTATATAAAAATAATTATTTCTTATTATATTTATAATAAAAAAAAGCTTCGCTTTAAACAAAGGTATATTCTTTGTAAATAGTATAAGTACCTACATATTTCAAATAAAATAATTTATTAAAATAACTAAGTTAAACGCATGGGCTTTTTTAAAGATTAAGTACTGTTTATATTATTGAAAGCTTTGTGACATTTATCTTCAATAAAACATGTTTTTTTTTTGTCAAATTTGAGTTTTTATTTAATGGTATACCTAATTGGAAAAATTACTATGATATATAAATCAAATCACTCTGTATCCCACATACAACAGGGTAGGCGGAGGGAACCTAGTGTTAAGACCCCATTTCCGACTTTCCGTCGAATTCTAGAGGCATTGCGTGTGGAGTTTCGGAACCCAACGCCACGCTTTGCCTGGGCACCGGAGCGAAGAAATAACAGGAAAAAACACCTTGTGCCCCTACTGGCCTCAATTATATATATAATACTAGCAGCCAGCTCGCGGCTTCGCCTGCATACCACCAATAATTATTTTATTACGGTGCATTTGCCATAAGATTTTCGTAATTTTGAGAAAGTGCAAGCACTACGTGGCTACCTGCGACGACGAAATCGGCGACAAGGGCGCCTCCAGCGGAACTCCAGTTAATGCTTGCGGCCATAAACAGAGATAACTTATTTATAAAAGATATGGGGTGCGGCGAACTTTATTTTAGAACTAAACTAAAACTGAATGTTTTTCTAGTATTTCTGCAGCGCACGCGGTTAGAGTAAATACGATGGCGTTCCTTATTATTGTTACTTCATTATTTAAGGCTAACTAAGAATTAAATTGCAATGTTATATATAGCACTCCTTTGGAATGTATGTAGCTCTCACATAAAACAAAAAAAGTAAATCTGGTAAGTAGTTCCAGAAATCTTTGCATTTAAGCAAATAAACAAACTCTTCCGCTTTATCATATTAGTATAGTTAACATACTTGCACATAGGGGATAATTAAAAAATAAATAAAAAATATTTAGTTGATTACAGAACCAGTTTTTTTTTACAGTTCTTTTTGATTGTGGCCACATAAGACAACTTCCACGTAACACTTTGTTTATAAATATTCAAGGACGTGGTGCACTTGTGGCCCAAGTGCACCAGCGCACGACTGTAAACGCGATGGTTGTGGGTTCAATTCCCACTCAACAGAATGACATATTTAATATTTTTGTTTCTTTTCTCTGTTAACGAGGCTACGCCAAGTTCCGCCACCGTGAAAATTGGGAACGGAAGTATTTTAATGGGAATCATAGTATTTTAGCGTGAATGTGCGGGATGCAGCGTGAAACTAAAAAAACTTACCTTACTCCTATTTTCTTTCTTACTCTCACTACGTCTCATGTCTTCACTATCTAACTCCTTGATATTGCTATCTTTTTCATTAGCACATAAATTCTCATCCCCTATATCTTTCTTTGTTTCTTTGTCTTTCTCTTTACTACTTCTAGAACTATCCATTCTAGTTGATTCATTTGTTCTAGAATCTTCTTTGGTAATTTTATTATTATTTGAAGTTTTATTTGCATTATTTCTAGTTTTTGTTGATTTTCTATTTGATTTTGGTGTTCTTGGTGTCAGTTTTGTTTTTGGTGGTGATTTATTAATATCATTATGGCTTGAAGTGCACTGTAATGTATGAATATAATAAGTGAATTATTCTAAATTAAATAGTAATATATTATAGTAATTCAGTGTCAAATTACACATGATGGTTGTTGGTTCAATTCCCATATAGGGAAATTATTACTGGGCAGCTATTTTTGGTTGCATAATGTAGAAAATGAAGAAATTGTATTAGGATATTGCCATTTTTTTAAATTTTATATTTATCAAAAAGCATCGTGGCTTAATTTCATAGCATCCGACTATATTTATATATATATATATATATATATATATATATAAAGAATAATATTTAATTACATCAATCATATTGTAGTAACCGATATTTCTGTATTTGATTTATTTACTAGTAAAATAGTAGTAAATAAATTAGCATCTACAAAAATTGTATTAAAATTTATAATCAAAAAGTACTGATTGGGGTGCAGTAAGATTGACTATGAACGCGATGGCTGTGTTCGCTTTCTACTCGGGAAGATTTCTTCGCTCACAAATTAAGTCCTAACACTAGGTTCCCTTTGACAACCATGCTATATGCAGGATGCATCGTTAAGCTAACAAAATATAATTTAAACAACTTACTGCAATAACTTCCACTAATGTATGTACGTCTTGTTCGCACGGCATCCTCTCTCTAGTCGAAGTTGAACCACGCATTAATGGTCGACGTTTTCTGTAAAAAGATTTTTTTTTTTTAATAAATACATAAATAACTTCACTCTGTAACCCGTTTATAGTAGGGTACGCGGTGGGAACCTAGTGTTACGACACTTTACTCCACATGTTGAGTGACGAAATTCAACGCTGTTTTGTCTTTTTTTACCCGAGATAGAAAATTAATTTTCCGAGTGGAAATCGAACACACCGCCGTCGTGTTTACAGCCAAATGCTGTGGCACTGCGACATGATGGCTCTAATTAATACTTTTAAGTGTTAGATATAATTATGTATGTACCTTGGAGTCTTCTTTGATATTCCAGATTCCACGTTTTCAGTATCTTTAGATTTCATATTTGATATTTTAGATGAAGAGCTAAAAAAAATTAAGTATGAAAAAAATATATTTTTTCAAAGTATAAATAAAATAAAAATGTTTTTTTTGCTTCACAGGGTAGGCAGAGGCAATCTGGGAACCTAGTGTTCCCACTTCCATTGCTATTGTATGTTGAGTATCGGAGCTCAACGCCGTTCTTTGCCTCGTGACCACAGCGAGGATCATATCCTCGAGTGGGAATCAAACTAGCAACCTGTCGCGATTACAGTCGCATGGTTGTGCCCCTGCGCCCCGACCGCCCATAATTTTATTTTTAGAAATTAAAATATCTTGATCCCACAGACGGGAATCGAACCTACAACCATAGTATATCCAATTATATCAGGCCTAAATATTTTTTTAACACTCTACTGAAGTCATAATAAGAAAAAGTAATAATAATCATAACATTTTTACTAACCTGGAACTATCTTTACATTTAGAAGGTTTAGGATTCAAAGAAACTCGCATTGTTTCTAAGGAATACATAGAAAGACGGGTTTCAGCGTTTTTAACTGAAAAAATCATAATAGCATGTATATATATAAATATGTATTTTAGGTACGGTATGCAGAGGAAACAAAGTGGTAAGACACTCCATATTAAATTTTCGGCCTGATTTAGAAACATTGTGTGATAAATGCGAAACTCAACGCCGCACTTGTCTTACCATATAGTTTATTTGGTACAATAAACATTTTTTTAGAAATTAAAATCTATAGTATCTAAAGTAGTATCCTGCATGTAGTAGCGTTTTTTTGAACTTAAGGTTAATGCAGTAGGGCTCTACTGGATTTTATAGCGACACCAGATGGGTATTTATATATATTTGCGAACACTATGTGTCTGCTTGTGAGGATGCCGACGGTAATAGGGGTTTCCCTGCGGGACTAGAATCTTAGCTTGCAGCCGTCGATTTGACTGGTGTCTATCAGCTTAGGCAGTTGGACCTATTATAGGATTAAGACACTTTATCTAGTTACCAGATCGATGAAAAAGACACTTCCCCGAGTGGGAATCGAACCCGCAACCGTCGCATTTAGTTATACGAGTTTCACTGCGATTAAGAAGAGCAAGTCAATAAAAGTAATACATACATGATTTACTATCAGGTTTAGTCCAACTACCAGACTTATCTTTGCCTATAGTTTTGTTTGATTTTTTTGAAGAGGCACTCTGAAAATAATTTATATTTGTAAAATATTATTCTCTATAAGTCTTAGATTTTTAATTTAATTAAAAATATATATTATATTGTGATGAATTAAAAAGCTAATCTGGCTACATTAAAAAAAACTATATTTCTTATTGACCATTAAAAAATATAATAATCGTTAATAATATCGCCTTGTTGTGCTTTTTTTATTATTATTATTGTTTGTGAGTTGTTTTGCTTCTTTTAAATGTGCAATAAAGTATATTTATTATTATTATTATTATTATATTGATTATTACCGTACTGTCTATATTGTTTAAAAAATCCGACATCTTAGTTGTATATTCATTTAAAGTCTCTTCTAACTTTACACAAGTCTCCTCGATTGTCTGAAAAACAAATCACGATAATAATAATAAAATACATATTAATCATGTATAAAAATATCTTAATCATTTTGAAAATTTTTATTCTTAAAAATTTTTTATAAATAAAAAATCAGTTTCACGCTATATGCGAGATACAGCGTGAAAATAAAAAAACACTCAACTTACATCATCGAACATATTGGAACTTTCCACAAGTCCCATACAATCTTTTGACTCTCGTAATGTTCTTATCAATCCTTTCACTAATTCTGAAGCATCACCTATACAGGATGTTTGTTGGAAGGATTTTAATAATACCTAAAATAATTTGTAGGAATAATTATAAAGATTTAGCATTTATTGAATGAATTCGGAGGAATGACGATGATTGAAATGAATAATATAAATTGGATGAATCCAAATCTGAATCTGATTCAAACCTAAATTTAGTCTTTATCTAAACCTAATTTACCGTCGGTGCCCACATAAAAAGTCCCTGACCATATAAAAACAATAAATGCACCATCTTCTGTTGATTAGAGGCCGGTCGTGGCGCAGCGGCACAGAGTGTGACTGTAAACCGACTGGTTGTG
>DWAO01003930.1:0-13448 GCA_018230605.1 Heliconius congener
TAAATATTTCATCTCCTCGAGTGGGGATCGAACCCACAACCAGTCGGTTTGGTTTCGAGTTTATATGAAAGCGCGGCGTTGAGTTCTGCCACTTAACATTCAAGTTCCAGAATTTCAGACAGCCACTGTCTTAAGACTAGGCTCCCTACATTGTGCGTGCGTGAACTTGAAAAGAAAATAATCTAGGAAAATCTTAAATTCCCCCGAGTGCGAATCGAACCCGTGCACCACCAACAGCCTCAAATCACTTTTTATCTAACCAAAAAGATAAAGAAAAAAAATACAAACAAATTATCACATAGCGTGCACACAAGCCAAGCCGAGCCAAGTTGTATACCAGGTGATAGTATGTGAATTTTAAACAATTCCGCACCTGCAGCTATACTGTTGCATACTGTATTAATTACCTATACGTTTTGTATTGCTATCGTATATACTGTTGACTATAGGGGATTGGGCTCGTTTCCATTTCAACTGGTTTACATTTCTGTTCTAGTTGGTGGGTTATTTGTTGAGGATAGTGAGTTCGATTCCCGTATTTAATAGGTTTTGGCACTCATCAGTGACAATTTAGATAATTTTATGTAATCCTGCAAATCACGGTGCAACGTTGGACTGTAAACGCGACAGATTGTGGGTTCGATTCCTAATCGGAGAAGTGAAATATATTTAATTAAATATTTAATATTTTCATCGTCGTTCTCTGGCAACGAGGCAAAGCGTGGCGTATACGTATATTTGTAAAAAAATCGAAATCGTATTGTTATTGTTCGATTACGTTTCCACACGCACTTTTGTCAATTGTCGGCGGCTCGAAAGTTTCCAGATTAAAGAAAGTTGTAATAAAAAAATAAAAAAAATCTGCTTCACGCTGTATCCCGCACACAGCAGGGTAGGCAGAGGGAACCTAGTGTTAAGACACTCCGTTCCCCACTTTCCGCCGTGTGAAGGAAAATTATATTCTTTTTAGCCAGGTCTTCTGAAAAAATAACACGCATCACGCTTCGCAGAAAGAAGCTAGTGTTTAAACACTCCGTGTCCCACTTTCATCCAATTTTGAGTGGCGAAATTCAACGCCGCGTTTTACCTACCACAGCATCAGAACGAAAAATATATGTTACTATTTATTACATTTTTATATAAAATAATTTACCTTTGGAGACGAGTCCACTTACCTTATTCATACTAGTAGATATTAAACGGTCAATATGCATCATGTATGGGTAGTTGTAGTGTGCGGTGTTTGTTTGTGTGGACGGCCCTTGTGGATGGTGTTATGCTGTAATAGTTTCAACAATTAAATATAAGTTATTATCTGTGCTTTCGAGGCCGTTGCGCAGGGAGCAGGTTCGATTCTTACTCTTGGGAATGAAATATTTAATATTTTTATTTATTCAGTCTGGTAACGAAGCAAAGCACAGTCGTAAAAATCGGCGGAAAGTAAGGAACGAAAGTGTCGTAATGGTAACAGAGCATCTTAACATTAGGTTTCAAGTTTCCCCTGCCTAATCAAAAAAAAATATTTGTATTTTTTTAAGTTTTACGATTTATCTTATTTAAGGCATGGTAGACAGAGAGATCAAAGTGTTAAAACATTCCGTTTCACACGCACCACCCAATATTTCATATATTACATGTAGAGCAGAATCTAATACTGCGCTTTACCATAATAGACTACTGAAATTAAAATAATTAATTAACATGAATGGGAATCGAACCTGCAATCCTCATCCATATTATACCAACATTTACATATTTTTTTGTCAGCTTCACGCTGTATCCCATGTAGCAGGATAAACACACGCCTAGACAGAGCCAGAGCCTAGAGTTAAGACACTCCGCTCTATTTTCCGCCGAATTCTGGAGGTATTGCGTATAATATTCATTTCCTCGAGTGGGAATCGAACTCACAGCCTGTCGCACTTCCTGTCACTAGTGAGCTTGAGCCACGCCTGGCCTCATATTTATATGTTTCAGTATATTTTGAAATTTTCATAATAATTTGGCTACCACCTGCATAGTACTGTTTTACAAATGGAGCGTGGAAACCATACTAGGTTCGTATTACTACACCAGTGGCACTCAAGATCGGTTGCTTTAATCACGGTAATAAAAAAAAATAAAAAACATAAAAAAAAAAAAAAAATCCGTTACATAATTATCTCTTTTTTTTATAAAGTAGAAATTAAAGGTTATTTTATATCGTGTGTATAGTTTGGTTATAAAGTGTTTATATATGTATATACATTTGGCTTCTTCTCTCGGTAATATAATTAGGTTTAATTAAATTAGTTAAGGTATTGTATCACCCTGTATTGTCGTATATATTGTATTGTCGTATACATTTTATATTATAGGGTGTTTTTGTTTTTGATTTTAGTGAAAAGTGAAGGACTGAAGGATCTGAGTAAGCTTTTTTTAATTATATGTTTTGTATGTATTATGTGGTTGGTGTATGTTTGTCTTTTCTTATAACTGTTTCCTTTATTTCTTGTCTTTTATTTTTTAATTAATCTAATAGGCCAGGGCAACTGTCGTGGCGCCGGGACATTAGCGGGCGACTGTAAACGTGACAGATTGTGAGTTCGATTCCCTCTCGAGGAAATAAAATATTTTCATTTCTTCGCTTTAATATATTATTTTTGGATTCCGCACAAAGCAGAGTAAGCAAAGGGAACCTGGGAACTTTGTACTAAAACTAAATAATTAAGGCACCGTTCCTCAAATTCACCAAACTCTCGTATTGAGTGGCGATAAAATTAAAGGAAAAAGAGAGAGTGAGGAAATCATTATACCAAATATTTTATTCCTTCGAGTGGGAATCGAACTCATAATCTGTGGCATTTACACGTCACGACAGTTGCCCTTCAATTAAATATTTGCATAATCGATTTGCAGAAAAAATAAAAAATATATATTAACTATAGGTATATTCTTGTTCTAAAACTAATGAAAGTTACATTATAAAAGAAGAAAGTACGATACTAAAGATATTTGCATATTAGAAATTTATTAAGTGGCCTCTCCCTGAGGACTGATGTACTGACTTTGCATATTTAAATTATTATGACGTAGCTCGTTATTTTTTTTCTTCTTTAAACACTATTTTATTTTGGCGATAAGCTTTATCTAAATAAACAAACTTTTTCACGCGTTTTTTTTTTTCGGGAAACAGAGTGGGCAGCAGAAACCTTGTGTTAAGACATTTCGTTGCCCATCCAATTTTCAAGACATTTATTGGTGAGTAGTGAAATTTAACACCACGCTTATCGTTGAATTGAAATTAATTTCGTTCAACTCATTCCCCTGAGTGAAGATGAATCTACGACTGCGTCTCACGTCTTCAACTTTTCTACTGTGCCGCAACGGCTTCTAAATTTAATTACTAGTTTATTTAAAATAAAATATTTGAAACTATGTAAATAATGAATCCACTTGATAAGATTAAACGACTAGAGAGCCCACTGAAGAAATTGACTTACGCAGAAAATAATACGTTTCTAAATATTTTTGCTATCTCGAGTATATAGAATAATTGTCACTCTTTCCTTAACAATCATACAAAATAATGGTAATTTAGTGATAATAATTCAATTCAATTCATAAAATGACGCAATTTTTATGAATGTTTTCTTATGACGTTATCACGTAAAATTATTGTCCGTAAACCGACTTTACAGAAAACTACTTCGTTGTTAAAAAACAATTTCTATTAAAAAAAATTAGCAACGAGAACTTCATAATATTACTTAATAATATTATCTCTTATTTTTTTCCTTAAACATAAAATATAAACGAAAACTAGCATATTTTTTTAATACGATGATATTTGAAGGCACAACCGCATGGCTTGCATGTATTTAAACAAATATTTAATTTCCTTGCATAGAGCTCGAACCTACAACCAGTCACGTTTACAGTCACACACTTGGTTCAACCTATGGCGTATTTGCGTTTAATAATAATCTTATAAAGGTTTCATTATAATAGACTATACATCGAGATGCCTCTTTGTCGCGGCTGTTACTAGATTCTATACGGCTTTCCAAGTTAATTTCCTTTTTTAAAAATAAAGGCCATCATGGCGCAGCGGAACAGTAAGCGTGATGATTGTTGGTACGATTCTCACTCAGACCCAATATTATCCACCTTTATTTTTTCACTCTGGTGAAATTGCGCTCTACCACACAAAGCTTCAGATGAACGGATGTATAACTGCTGTTTCTGTAGGAACTAAACTAAGTAAGGAACTTAGTCTTAACAGTAGGTTCCTTATTATTTACTTCATTGCGTGTTAAGTGATGGATCCCAATGCCAGAGCAGATCGAGGAAATTAAAATTTTAAGTACCTCAAATTGGAATCAAACCCATAAGTTGACGTTTTTATAGTCACACGCCTGTGCATTTGCAACGCGACTTTGTACGCGATAATTAGAGATTCTAGCTATTCTTATTGGAATTCTTTATTAAGAATGAGCACGGCGTTGAGCTCCGCCATACAATAAGTAAAAGCAAATAAGAAAATAACCGTTTTACACTACAAAGCAAATGTAACGACCCCACTAACTAGATTACGTTTATTAAGTCAAGGAAACGTATTAATGCTGATTCACTCAATTAAGCCATTAGAGTATTAGCTGGCTGGCATGTGCTTGTTGAAAATGTAATAATATGGAAGTATCTTAACACGCAATGCTTGTAGAATTCGGTGGAGAGTAGAGAGCTAGCTACTATGCTGCATGCGGGATACAGCGTGAAGCTGAAAAGAAGCAGCGTCCGTAGTAGCTAACTGTAATGACAGCTATGGGTTCGATTCCTACTCGAGGGAGTTAAATATTTATGTCTTCACTCTGGTAGCTCGGCAAAGCGCGGCGTTGATATCGTCCACTCAACAAACAGTGTTTGGACTCTAGTATTATTTGAATTTTGTTACTAACATTGTCTGTAAGTAATTGTTTTATACAAATCATTCTTTAGGTTGTCGTGTTTATGCAGAAGGCAGAGTGAATCTGGAAACCTAATGTAAAGATACTTCTGTTCCCCACTGTCCGACAAATTATTAAAGACATTACATATATCATAGATAAGTGGCGGAACTCAATGCCGCGCTTTGCATATCAGAGCGAATAAATGAAAATATTAAAATGTTCATTCCCTCGAAAGGGAATCGAACCCACAGCACTCACGTCCTATCGTTGTTTATTACACATTAATATACAATTTCTATTCGCGTGCTACCATATCATGTATAATTCCTCTTTTCCATAAAAAACAAAACAAATGCTCAACGATGTGAAACAATCGTTATCTAATGAGTTATTACAAGCTATTACTTGTATACTTTTAAATAAAACTAAAACTTGGAAATGTTATTAACTATATTAAAAAAATAAATCTATTTATATTAAAAAAGAGAGACTTTAGCGTAACAACTTTAAAATATGTCCGAATGAATCTTTACGTCATTTTTTCGTGAGGCCAGTCGTGGCGCATTGGCAATGTATGACTGTAAACGCTACAGGCTGTGGATTCGATGTTCACTGAAGTAAATGAAAATATTTTTATCTCCTAGCTCTGGTAACGAGGTAAAGCGCGGCGTTGAGTTCTGCCACGTGACATGCAATGCCTCCAGAATTTGTAGGAAAGTGGGGAAAGGAAATATTTAATGGGAGCTGTTTAGCTAGTGTTAACTAGGTTCCCAGGTTCTCTATTCGTTTTCATGTAGCCTTTAGTATAACGAAGACTGAGTTACCTCAGGCAATTAAATTGTATCTCATACACAAATAAACGCTAGTTTGTATGTAAAAAAGGTGTTCCGCTCAAGCTACTTGGCACTTTTAACCGTATTAAAATCCGTTACGCAGTTTAAAAGATATATACGTATATTGATCGGTAGGATTCTCTTATTATATTATAGTATCTTTTTTTTTTTATTGTTTTACTATTATTGTTTTACCTGTTAATCTAAGTTAAGACACTCCATTCCCATTAATACATTTCCATTCCTTATTTATTACACAATTCTGAGTTGAGTGACGGAACTCAACGCTGTGCTTTTTCTCTTTACTAGAGTGAAGAAATAGAAATATTATTCAATATCGAATCTGTGGTTTGAAAAAGTTTGTACTGCTGCGTCAAATCGGGCTTCAAATTTTCTCTCTTCGTACAAGAAAATATCTTGTTGACACACTCCTTACTCTACTCTACTTTAACGCGTTGATTGGCGGAATTTAGCACCCCGTTTTTTTTACCAGAATTGAAGATAAGTGCGAAACGGACTCAAGCACGAAAGGTACCATTTTGTATAAAAATGTCAAAAAAAACGTTTGTTGTATTTTTGCCCCTGTAAATATTTATTTTATTCTGTTTTTATTCTGTATTTATTGCTATGGCGACATCAAAAAGACATCATCTGTAAAAATGTTAATGTTAACTCTCTAACTATCACAGTTCATGAGATACAGGCCTGATGACAGACGAACGGAAAACGGAGTCTTAATAATACTGTCCCGATTTAACCTATGGGTGCGGAACCCTAAACAAGACAATACTATAATTTTCTTCAGTAGGAATCGAACCAGCTATTAATCAATTATTGCTGTTGAAATATTAATAATAATAATGTGATAAAATAATGTTTTCTAAGTTGCAAATGTTTTTTTTTCAGGCAGCAGTCACTCAGTGAGCAGCCTTACATAATTTTTATAAGAATAATTTGAAAGTAAGTAACTTAATTTCTTGAAAATTCAGAACTAAATACATTTTAATTCAGCTTCTTTTTTGATAATTTTCGATTAGCGAGGTATGTAGGGATAGGGACCTGGGAATCTAGCATTATGACACTTTGTTCCAATTAAGACACTTTGGTTATCCACTATCCGCTGTATAATTCTGGAGGCATTGCGTGTTGGAATGATTATATTTCATTATGTTCTATTTGTCGCAATGTATCTCCCTCTCTATCTCTCTCTCTCTTTCTCTGTATACGTAATATCTCTTTAAAAATATGTAATAAGTATGCGATACCCCTACGTTCTTTAAAAAATATATATGTTAAAAATTTGTTACATCGTCACTTATCTGTTTCTCATATGGAGAGCAAAAAGAAACTAATGTTAAGAATCCTGTATAAACAATTTAGTGAACATAAACAAAACATTTACATCAAAGCTTTGAACCTGTTACGTCTGAGACAAAAGCAATAAAATCTATCTATTGAAGTTTAAGTTTAAGTTTAGAATTAAATCAGTTTCATGCTGTATCATATACACAGCAGGGTAGACAGAGGAAACCTAGTGTTAATACACTCCGTTCCCCACTTTCCGCTGAACTTTTCAAGGCAGTGTTTGTTGAGTTACAAAACTCAACGTCGGGTTTTTGCCATGGTGCTAGAGCGAAGAAATTAAAATATTAATAAATAATAATTCATTTCCTTGAGTGGGGATCGAACCTGCAACCGTCACGTCACTGTATTTTCAAACATTAAAACGTATCGTAAACGTAATCCGTCTGCGTGGTTCATCTTTAACATTTTTTTCTGACCGATGACATATTCTACGTGAGGCCAGTCGTGGCACAGCGGCACAAGCTTATGACTGTAAATCCGAAAGGGTTGTGGGTTCCATTTTCACGCGAAGAAATGAAATATCTAATATTTTAATTTCTTCGTTCTAGTAATAAGGTAAATCATGCAATATTTAATATTTACCAATTCTTGATCCTACAAATAATACTTTATTTTTTACGTAGACTTCCAAAACTATCAATTTAAAAAAGTATGTGTTAATGATTTTTAACATTCCATAGTATAAATAAGCATGCAAAAATACAACGCTCATTTATTTTTTTAACTTCACTCTGTATCCCGCACATAAGAGGGTAGGCGTAGGGAACCTGGGAACCTAGTGTTAAGACGCTCCAATCTCATTAAAACATTTCCATTCCCCACTTTCAGCAAAATTCTCGATGCAGGTTATCTGTTAAACCACTTCCTCCGCTTTCTACCCACATCTAAGGCACTGTGAGTCGAGTGGCGGAACTCAACTCAGCAGTTTCTCTACAATACTACTATTTAAATTATAAACATAACTAATTTCCCCAACCGAGAATCGAACCCACAGCTTTATTCTAATAAACTATCATAATAATTGAACAGGTAACTCAAGTTCAAAGTACCCGTGGTCGTAATTGAATGATGTTGAGTGCGCACTTGACCCTATGAAGAACGTAGACCGTTTTATATTAAAATTACCTACCTCTTATCTCTTATCTCTATATCATTTATGCTTTCTTGGCTTGGCTGAGTGTTCTATAAAAGGACTTCTATAGTTTTTTTCTCGTAATTGCTATATTTATATGTTTTGGAAGTGTGTCAGATTGTAGACGATGATTGTGGGTTCGATATACACTCGGAAAAATTAGATTTTTTTTATAGCTTTACGCTGTATCCCGGGCATAGTAGAATATGCAGAGGGAACCTGCGAACCTGGTGAGTTGAGGCCGCTATAGCCCTGTAGTTCTAAAGTGTGACTGTTAACACAACAATAGTGGGTTCGATTCTCACTCGGAGAAATGAAATATTTAATATTTTCATTTTCTCGCTCTGGTAACGAGGCAAAGCGCGGCGTTGAGTGCCGCTACTCAACTCAGGCTGAAAGTGGGGAACGAAATTTTTCTAATGGGTAGTCACTTTTCCTTCACAGTAGATTCCAAGGTTCCCTCTGCCTACCATGATATGTGCAGGTTCTAGCGTGAAGCTAGATTGAGATTATTTTCATTTAACAGTCCTGACCGAGGTGACGTAATGGCACAGCATGTGTCTGTAAACATGACGGTCGTGAGTACGATTTTAATTCGAATGAATGGACTATTTTCATTTTCTCGCTCTGGTAACAAGACATAACGTAGCATAGAGCTTCTCACCACTCAATATACGATATCTCCAAAATTCTGCGGAAAATGGAGAAAATGGGACGGAGAATGTCTGAACACTAGGTTTGCCCTATCTTCTCTGATATGGGGCGAAAAGCAAGAAACTGTTTTTCATTGGCTTAAAGTGAACAAAAACAATTTAATTTATCACTAGATAGATAAAATACGTACTTTAAAGATCGTCTAAAGTCTTTGTAAAAAAAAAGTAGGTACCAGCATAAAGAATTTTAAAAAAGATGTTACATTTTAAATACGTTTCTTAGTGTATCAATACAGAGGCTGATCTACGGGAACGGTGCCAGAACGAACACTGTAGAAGTAATTTGTTCTTTGAGATCTATCTATGTTTCTATCTGTATATTAGATAGATACGATTACGAGAGCATAAATTTTATTGAGGCCGACGAGTTGTAGTGCAGCAGTACAGCGTCTGACTGTAAACGCGACGGTTGTTGGTTCGATTCCCATGGAAGAGACTAATCATTATCGTTTCGTAGTAACAAGACATGTGCAGTGTTGAATTCCGCTGTTCAACACGCAATATCTCAAAAATAGGGCGAAAAATGGTGTAATTTCCCTTTAAGGTCCAGGATACATATCCTGAGTTTTTTTTATATTCTCTGGGTTAGTGGTTTCTAAAAGACATAGAATATTTGTATTTTTAATATTTTCTTTAAACTTTCCTCACTTTCGCGATTATTGTATTTAAATTTTAAATCATATTTTTTTATAATATCTTACTAAATTAAACTAAAACCAGCTTCTAAAACAATTAATAGACACTAACTAGATAAAGCGGAGTTCGGGAGTATATTAAATTTGTCACGCGAGCCCCGAGCCCCGAGCCCTGTCCGCTGCATACAATTAACGGTAATTAACGCCGTCTTCGCCACTTATTATGAAATTGGTTGAAGTTGATACTAAATGGTCTTAATTTTTTATTTAGTTTCACACCATATCCAGTATGTATCCGAATAGGCAGAGGGTAACTGGGAACCTAGTGTTAAGACACTGCGTTCTCCCCTTTTCGCTCTGTGGCGAACTTAATGTTATGTGCTTTGTCTCATTAGATCCGCCGAGGCATGGAATTCACACCCTCAATTAGAGACTGGTCCCCTGCATTATTAACCGGAGCTAGAAAATGAAAACTATTTAAATATAACCATTCCCTCGAGTATGAATCGAACTCACAACCTATCGCTTACAATCGCACGGCTACACGTGACACGGCACGCAGATGGCCTCAAAATATTACAAATATTTTAATTTAAATGTACATAGAAACGTCACGGTGTAAAGAAGACGCCCTGAACCGTAACTAATTGAGAGTAATTTTACACAGACAGCACTCAAGTGACGAATTGAGTCAAGATTTCCATTATAAAAATGTCTATATTCATCGTTTCTGACGCTGTCGTAGCTTAGACTATAAACGCGACGGTTGTGGGTTCGATCCCAGTCGGTAGCAAATATACAAATATGTATATATTTGTAAAAAGTATATTAATACATACCTACTTCACGATTTTTCCCATATATGTGGAACAGGTGTTAATATCACTCCTCGGGAATTGAACCTACAACCTTCGAACCACAAGCGTATGCAGGTTGACCCCCTTATGTAGATATAATATATATTTAGATTATAGTAGAGTTATTTTAATATTTGAAATAAAAAAGAATGCCTCGTCTAGAACTTGAACATATAATTGTATCGAGCTCAGCCGGGCCCAACGCAAACAAAAATTAATTGTAATTAAAATTAATTGTAATTCATACAAAAAAAAAACTAACAATGTGAGAAAATTTTAACATTTCATCATTAAGCGTAAAAACATTGAATTTCTCATTATATTCTTCCATTTAGAACGAGTGTGGGAATATTTTTCTAGTTATTATCATCATTTAAAATCTTAGTATGTTTAGAAAATAATAATAATGATTCAATATATTAATACAAACTTGGCAGCGTATATAAATAAATAGTTAAATGACATAAACGCACTCTACGGAATTTAACGCCGCGTTTGGGTATTTTTTTGGGGTACCGTACCTTTTAAGGAAAAAGTGAACCCTTATAAGATCACTTTGTTGTTCGTCTGTTTGTCTGTCTGTCTGTCAAGAGCCTTTATCTAAGGAACGCTAAAGAACCCTCAGAGGACGAGCCCGATTCGCACTTGCCTGATTTTTTTTCTTATCAATATATCAATTTAAAATATACTCGGACCTTTAATAGCCATCGAACTTGCAATTCTAAGGTTAATGTGGACAGTGTCCTAATGAGCCGTGATGGTCTTAATCTTTTAGTTTAACATGAAGTTTTGCTCTCATATTTAAGTTGCTTTCGAAAGTAATGTATTCCTTGCGGGAATATATTTAACAATCCTTAGGCACGATATAATATAATTTTGGGGCAGTCGTAGCTCAGTGGCACAGCTTCAACTGTAAACGCGACGGCTGTAAGTTCAGTTCCCAGTCGTTGTAATAAATTGTGATAATCTCTTCACTCTGGTAACAAGCTGAACTGAGTCAGATTAATTTCTACCACGCGAAGTACATAACGGAGTGTCTTGACACTAAATTCTCTCTACTGTTCTCTCTCTACTAAAAAAAATTGTTACGACAATTTTTTTTAGAGTTATTTAAAATAATTCCATTTAATAAACGGCAAGTACAATTACGGAATGAGGGCGTTCCTATGAAGCTAATTGCCGTTTACTACTATTAATTTGCGCTTTGTATATATAGCTAGCTCCATATCTATATTACGTACATAGAACTCTCCCGCGAGGCTATCGTGGCGCAGGGGCACAAGTGTTAACCACGGTTGTGGTTAGATTCCTAATCGGGGAATAAAATATTTATTATTCCGTTAGTAAACGCGTAATGCTTGGAGAATTCAACGTAAAGTGGGAAACGGAGGTATTTTAACAGTAGCGGAGAGTCTTAACACTAAAATGTAAGGTTCCCACTACTTACTCTGCTATGTGCGAGATACAGCGCGTAGCTAAAAAACTCTTCGGAAATTGAGTAACTGACAGAAACGAAGAGATGAAACTGAACTTTTGTGGAGCACTGTGAGGGATTCAAAATCTCTATTGGAATTTAAAAAAAAGAATTTCCTTCTTAAAGTACTATACAAATAAATAATTTACTAATTTGCGACTACTTGTAATATAATATAAATAGAAATTAAGCGAAGCAGAGAGCGGAGAACAGATTGTCTTGACAGTAGATTCTCACCGTGTACCGTACGTACACGTGGGAGAAAGAGTGAAACAAATAAAGAGAAACGTGTGATAATGTATGACTGTATATGCCACGGTTTTGGGTTTGATTCCAATTCGGGGGAATTAATCATTTCTTTATTCTTTTAACTAGATAAAACGCGGCACTCAATTCTGCCACTCACCAAGCCATTTCTTGATATTTAGGTGATGCGTTCTAATCAGAGTGTCTTAACACTAAATTCATTCTGCCTACATAGCGGGTTACATTGGGATACATAGGGAAGGTCAAAAAAAATATATGTACATGCATGCGTCAATAAAACCCTCACATTACCTATAGCTATAAAACAATCGAGCTTTCCAACTAGACAATGAAAGAAAAAATTTAAAAACGCTTCAACCCAATGCATTCGATGCATATTCAGTCATATAATAACGGTATTGAACAAGCGAAAATAACCCTTAAAATGAAAACCATAACGATCATAAAAGTTGCCCATATTTTGACAGATGGTCCTCTGGCACAAGATGAAGAATAATGGGATACAAAACACGGCCGACTACCGAGCATTACGTCTAATTCATTAATTTTACACAAATTGTGTCAGTCGGGAATGAACCTTGGACTGTCGGTATAGGGTTTAGTTTCACGTGGATTTGGATATAACTAAATTTGCGCAAGTTATACCAGTGTATGTGTGGGGTTGTCATAGAAACTGTAACTCCATGCGCGCGCATCGTGTTGCACACACCCTTATATTTCTCCCCTTTTATCGAGAGAGATAGCTTATGTACAGTTGAATACAATAGAAGTTGTTGTGGACGATGTTTTTTTTGTATTTAGCTACAAATATTAGGATAGATAAGAGAATGTAGTGTTAAGACACTCCATAGTACACTTTCTCACTAAACTATGTATATTGTCAATATAAACATTATATTAAGCCTAAAGAGGTCGTTGTGTAGCAGCAGCACAGCATCTGACTGTAGGCGCGACGGTCGTGGATTCTATACTCCATCAAGAGAATGTATTATTTCCTTTCCCTCTCTCTCTGGTAAGAAGACATAGAACAACCACCAAGAATGTATGTTGTGTGGCGGAATGGAGTGTTTTAATACAAGGTTCCTTTCACCTACTCTGCTGTGCGAAAAAAGCTTAGATTATATTTTTTACATTTAAGGTGTTATTCCACACTTAGGAAAGAAAAAGACTTATTTAGAAAACTATATTTTAAACAGCTTCACGCTGTATCCCGCACACAGCAGGGTAGGCAGAGGGAACCTAGT
>DWAO01003931.1:0-13448 GCA_018230605.1 Heliconius congener
AACCCACCTTAAAGGCCGGCAACGCACCTGTAGCTCTTCTGGTGTTGCACGGGGTCGTAGGCGGCGGTAATTACTTACCATTAGGTGACCCGAATGCTCGTTTACCGTGTCTTTTCCATAAAAAAAAACTCGATACCTCCAATTTTTGTACAGACCCACGGTGAGTGAGCGTGACTCGCGCTTGTCCGGTTTTTTTCGTTCAATATCTACGACGACGACGTACACAGTACATCCTACGTGTACTGTACTCGTAAATCATTTTTGTGACATACTTTACAATTTTAGTTTTAATTTCATAGCTTATAAAATTAAAAATACCATCCATCAGCGAAGTTAGCAAGCTTTGCGTTTTTCCTACAATTGTTTTCCCCCATTATAATTTAAAAAATATTTTACTTTCTAATTCCTTATTTATTTGTCAATAATACAATTATTTATTCGTACATAACTGAGAAGTACTTAATGAATCTGGAAAACATTTGCCTGTTCTTTGATTTATGTTAATAAGATCACTTTAAAAAAAATTGTTTTAGATTTGAGGCCAGTCGTGTGACAGTAAACGCGATAGCCTATGGCGTTAACTGTCACACGCTTGTACCCCTGCGCCACGACTGGTGGGTTGTGGGTTCGATTCCCACTCGAGGAAATGATATTTAATATGTTCATTTCTTCGCTCTGGTGTTTTTCAAATCTCCAAGCAACACAACTTTTAAGTTTAACGGTTAAATTTACTCTGAAAAATTTTTTCTAAACTAATACCTGCTAATAATACGTTAAAGATAAATTATATAAATTATTGATTTTATAAAAACAACATGTTTGATGAATAATTAAGTGTAAAATTTAAAATAAATATGTTCATTTCTACGGATTTATAATGTTTTTAACAATGAATGTTTTGTTCGCAGTGCGGGCACACCATGTTGCAGGGAGATGAGCCTGCAGCAACGTGGCCTTTGTAGCCTAACCAAGTGTATGCTTAAGAGGCTCCGCTTTAAAATGTGCATGAATATTTATTTGAAATTTATTACCGAAATATAAAAGAACTTAACAATTTTATTTGCCAACGACATCTTAAAAATTTTAATTATTATTCCATATTTAAGTTTAAGTGGGGAACGGAGTGTCCTAACACTAGGTTCCCTCTGCCTACCCTGCTGTAAGCGAAATATAGCGTGAAGCTAATTCAATTTATTTTTTTTTTCATTTTTTAAATTTAATCAATTCAATCAGAAAATGGTAAAATGTATTAAAAAATACAATATTTAATTCCAATTTCATTAAAATATAAATATGCGTAAATTAGACAAAATCATGAGCGCTCCTTGGAAGAAAAAGCACATTAATAAATTATACTTATTCGTAATAACAAAGCACAAATAAACCCGGTACTATTTGGACTTTACTTTTATCTGTGAGAGTCTTATATTTAGTAAGCAAAATATGTATAATATATTTCATTTCACAATATATTCTGATGACAAATTATTTTATATATCCTTCAATTAAGCCCCAAAGGGACTTGTTTAATATTCAAGAATTTCTATAAATAGTACTGAGCCCCTTTTTGTGTCTCCACTTCTTACGATCTGAACATTATTATATTTACAGCGTTCCATGGTAAGATGAACGTGTAACATATTGTCTAAGATATTATCTGATCGTAGTTGTAGTTGCGTACATTTGGAAGTTATTTCAACATCTTTATGATACCTTAAACGTAGCCTCAGGCATCTGAGGCCAGAACCAGACAAAAAAATATATGTGCTGACATTGCTTTTGAAATCAAAAACAAAACTTCAAACGAAAACCAAGTCTCGTAACTCAGTTCTTCTACCATAAAAAGTCGTGAGTGAATTAATACCCGACATGGATATGTAATACCAAGGATATGTATTATATGGATATGTAATACCAAGTCGGGTATTAATTTATTCAGTCCCTACTTAAGGAACTTTTTCACTTCTTTAATTTCAAAATCAGTTCAAGAAAACATTTAAATTATAATATTTTTTTAAAACAAGACTGTTTAATTTGTCATAATAAATGTTAATTTAGCTAAATATAATCCTGAAGACTTCGTTAAAATCTTAGTGATTATTTTGCATAAACGCAACAACAGATTTTAATAATATTTTTCTCATATATCTTCCTAGCAGCAGTTAGTTAGATTTTATTAAATGTGTAGATTTAATTGAACGATATTTTATTTTATTGATCAATTTCTGCTTATTTTTAACACAGTAATGTTACTATGTAACTAAAATAATCATCATCGATCGATCGATCGATGACCGATCAGTTACGTTTTTATTATAAGGATATAGATGGTCTATATCCTTATAATAAAAACGTAACTGATCGATGTCTATTTGAGAAAAATTGTTATTGGGGACATTTATCAATGTAGAACACAAACAATATTTTTTCTGACTGTTTGCTTGTACGTTAGTTCACGCAAATCTCAGAAATGGCATTACCAATTTAAATACAATTTCCACTATAGGATTCTGGCAAGCTTCCCTAACATTTTGTGTACTGTAATGAATACAGTCGGTTTGTAAATAAAAATCACTTTAAAGTATTTTGTTCGAAATAATTGCTAATTCCTGAAAACAGTTGTTATATACAACTGTAGGAACAGCTATTTTATAGAACTGTTTTATTTAATTGGCTGAATCTTTAGTTCTCATTGTATTGTTGTTTGATATTGCTTGTTTGCTATGCACTTACTTGTATTTACAATTTTTGCGATCAAAATTAAATAAATTTCCGAAAGACTTAAATTAATAAGTCTCTATATCTTTACATCTAAATAAAATTTAAGGGTGTGTCTGTGATTTTAATATAACTATCTTTTCAAGTGCATATCATAAACAACACGAGATCAAAACACAGATACACTATTTTTGTCTGTCTGTCTTTCTGCTTGTCCGGGCTAACCTCAGGACCGATTATAATGAAACTTATACTGAAATATAGAGGCTGTGCAGCCATAAAATAACCTGTATGTTAAAGGTTATTTTTTGTTTCAATTTTGGTCATCTTTATCTGGAAATTTGTGCGAATCGGCTTTATCGTATAGATGACCATATTAAAATAATTTATCAATTTTAATAAATAAATATAAATATTTAAACAAATATTCTTAAAGCACAAGCGGTCAAAGCCTTGGCCAGGTTACAACACATTTACAAATACAAACATTTAAAGCATGAGGCCAACGAGACTAAATCGACCTCAACTACACCAGCGGAAACTTTTCAAAAATAGGTTACCCAGTGAACGCATATATTTTTAAGCTTAAGTTTATAACCAAATAAACTTAAGTTTAAAAATATATGTATATTCGATGTATAAAAGATATTTAAATCGAAGGTAAAGCAGGTAAATCACACAAGCTTGAAACAGTATAATTATTAATAATTGTATTCAAAATAACAAAACGAACAAACTAATATTATCTAGCCATTCTTTATAATATTATTATTCACATAGTTTCAATTGATCCTTTTGTTAATCTTTTATGAATGATAAAATCTTTTATGAATCATACGTATGATTGATTATACCAGTATATTATAATTTGTAAAATTGTATATTATATAAGAAACTGATTTATTATTCTACGCAAAAAGTACTGAGGCCATCGTGGCGCAGCGGCACAGCCTCTTAACGCGACTTAACGCGACGGTTGTGGGTTCGATTTTCACTCGGGGGATTAAGATATTTTTACTTCCTCATTCTGTTAGACAAAGGGCGGCGTTGAGTTTCGCCAATCGTCTCGAAAAATGGGCGGTACGATATGGTGCACAAGGTCCCCTACCCTTGTATGTGTAAGATACAGCACGGAGCTAATAAATACCTACTAAAATACTAACTGTGAACTAGAAAAATGACGAATAACATTAGTTACTAAAGTAATTTAGTAATAATGATAAGAATGATGCCGAGTATTGGAATAGATTACGAATTTTATGAATAGATTTCTTATCTATAATTCTTAATCTGAATCTACCTACGGCAGTTCATTATGTAACTTGGAGAGCACTTACAACATCAATGATGTGATGCAGCGAAACGCCGAAGGTCACGAGGAGAGGGTGAGAAGAGTTCTCTACAGGTCGCACCGACGCGTCGTATTTGTCCATCAGGTGTCGTATTAGATGGTATTCTTCGTCACAGCACCAAACTCCTGAATAAATTTTATTTTTTTCTTAAATAAGATGTGAAACAAGAAAATACGTTTTATTACCTGAGATCAATATAGGTATATTTTGTTTTTAGAAAAACGCTTAGCGTTTTTCTAAAAACAAAATATTTGCGGGCAAAAATAATATAAAAATCTAATATTTTAAATGTAGTACATAACAGTACATATAACCATGCTGAAACAACTAACCAATTTCCTCTAAACACGTTTACTAAATAATATTTAATTAGTTCGAGTTGCGAATTTTACGTAAACACACGTAGCGTCTACGTAAAATTCGACACTCACCATATATAATATCATAGATACTAAAACTAGATAGATGTTACGATATTTATTAACATAAGGGGACTGACTGCTTTTGATATTGTGGTTTAAAGTCCTTATTTTATACGACCTGTGCATCAAAGCAAAATTAATTATTGCCTAATTATGGGCATACTGTGTATGTAACGCGCGTCCCTCGTATAGCACAACTTAATTGAAATAAATTTATAGAACCAGTTGCAGATATGTCCAGTGCCGTCTAGGACATGTGATTTGGGGTTCAATTCAAAAGTAAAAAAATATAACAGATTACGTTGTTGTAATACACAGGCCATTAGGAGACAAAGACTCCGATCTTATGTTTCTGAGGTGTTATGTTTATGGCAATTACAGAACATATAGTAAAAATCCTAGTGTCAGTTTCATTTTAAATTTTGAATGCCGACCCGTCAAGATGGTAATTAAAACGAATATAGGCATTACAAAATATGAATATGAATATAGCATAAAAACCTTTTATTTTAAATATTAAGTTCACGTTTCTTATAATTACAAGAAATGTTTCAGTAAAGAAGTTGTGTTCACGTAGGATTACTGCCTGTAGACAGAAAGTAAAAATTCATGTTTTAATATTGAATTATCAAACATTATATAAGCAATATTTGTATTTCTATATACTTATTCTATATTTGAGAATATAGAATAAGGTGCTCAGCTGGCTTGGGCATGTCGAACGAATGAGTGATGAAAGAATGGCAACAAAGATTTATGATGGAAAAGTGACTGGTGCGAGAGGTAGGGGGAGACTTCGGTTGACCTTCGAAAACTCTGTATCAAAAATACTAGAGGAAGGTCCCCTAAAAAGCATGAGAACCCCTCGGAGGGCATGTATTAAGAGTTTGATGAGAAGAATGTCGGAACGCGTTGGGTGAATTGTGTTGCCTACTGGCATTCTTAAAACGCCACAACTGAAGCAACGTGACGGAACTAAGTTATCTGTATTTGAGAAATCTAAAAGAATAGAAACAGAAAAACTGGATGATTTAACCTACTTTTCTGTACCATGATTGATAGAAATGCTTAAATAATATAAATTTTAGAAGTTTTGATAAAGAAACTATTTACAAAATCTACCTACACATGTATTAAAATATAAGTGACCGCTATATACATATAAAAAATCTATTATTGAGAAATACTTATGGTAATAATAACCTTCGAATAATGTTTTTTTACATTTTTGTATGTTTTTTTGAATTATGAAATTACTGTTTTATTGAATTGGCTGATTTTTTGCTTTCAATATAAAGATATTGTCTATCTGTAAAAACATAATTTGTAATAAAATTGGGATACAAAAGAAGTAAGAAAATGCACGAGTTATATATACTACAAATATAACTTTAAATTTATGAGTCTCCTTAATAAAGTACATTTTGCAAAGTGATCATGGGGCAAATAATAATTTTGCCAAATTTACTTACCGAAGCAGACGAAGTAGCAGGCATTGCTAGTAATTATATAAATTTATATGAAACATAGTCATTTTCATCTCACACTTATTATATGTTTGTGTATATGAGTATCTCAGTTAGACTTTGTAGTTTGATCAGTTGTAATATAAAGAGCACTTTGATCTCGGAAACGCTTTCACAATAAAAAAAAATACTGTCTATGTTTACTGTTCGCTGTCTATATGGGGGCGTTTACCAATGTAATGAAAATCAAATGGTTGAGGCCAGTCCTGGCTCAAGGGTACATATTGTGACTGTAAACGTGACTAGCTACGGATGCGATCCCCACTCGGGGAAATTAAATATTTTATTTATTTAAATTTATATTTTTATTTCTTCGCTCTGGTGTCGAGGCAAAGCGCGACGTTAAGTTCCGCCACTCAAAACGCAATGCCCCAGATTTCAGCGAAAAGTAGGGAACGGAGTTTCTTAACACTAAGTTTCCTCTGGCTACACTGCTGTGTGCGGAATGAACGTGATTTTATTCGATCTGTTTGTCTGTGCTTTTGTTATTGATTTAAATGAAGTATTACCTACTATTTTTGGGTAAACTTCTCTTAACATTTAGTGTTTGTTTTATTTCAATAGATTCATAAATAAAAAGGTTGAATATTAATTTAATATTTATATTTTAATATGAACTCCTTGGGGCAAAGAAAAGACTATAATGTTTCTATATAAGCTGCTTCGAAACAAAATAGATTGGCCAAATTTATTAAACAAAGTAAATTTTAGGATATCATATCGATACCCTAGAAATCTCTCTATTAGTACTACCAATTAAAAAATAAATATTTTTTGAGCCAATAGAGTTATTCCCCGTTTATGTAATTTGTATAATAAAACCTGCCATTTTATGGATATTAATGCAAATACACTTACTTCATTTACTTCTTACTACATTTGTAATGTTAAATACTTATGCTATATCTCCTTCCAGGTAACAATGTTATGCAAGAATTTATCATAGTTTTTGGTTTTTATCATTATCATGTAAAATGTTTTTGTTCTCTCTTTTCTTTTTTATAATTACATTTTTCTTCATATTGTACCTTTTATGTTTAGTGTATTAATTCAAATCAGATGGTCAAAATCAGATAAATAAATTAATACCATTTCATTTTTTTTTTCAAACATCTAGAGTGTACATAACTAAATGTTAATAACTCGGAGAGACTATAAAAATAAATAAAAATATTGCTACAATTGAAGATCAAAACCGCGACCATTGCGTCATTTATGTTTATACACTACTTAAAAGGCTCACATTAGTATCAAATATATACATTTTTAAAAAACATCTTTAAGCCTTTTCAAGGTATAAAAAAGGAAAATGTAACTGACAGGTCAATCTATAAAGGCACAGCTCTAAACAATGGACTGTCGGAGCTATATACAACATGTATGCCATTGTATGTTTATAATTATATGACCGTAATAACAAAAATTATAGTCAAAATATTTTCTAGCAATATTTTTTTGTAAGAAATAATGTTTTAAGATACGGTATATTAGTTTGATTCCGCGCTTTATTAAAATAAATTTATCAATCATGGTCATATATTCGATAAATAATATGATATTAATATGATCAAAACAACTGTAGACAATATCTAACTATACTTATATCAAATTATAACGGGTCGGTGGTAAATGGAGGATATATAGGAAAAAAATCGTTATTGGTAGCATTTCACTTCGTAAAAAAATCAAAAATTATTATATTTTTTTTTTGTTTGTGTATTTGTTTACACAGCTTCACTATTGTATTTTGGCAAGCTTTCTTTAATATTTAGTTTTCATTTTATTGAAATCGGATATCGGAATAAAGAAAAAAAGTTATACATTTTAAAGTTTATTGAATTGAAACTTTACTTTACTTTGTTTTTAAACTGATAAACACAAAATGAGAATAAATAAAATTTCAATCCGAGAAAGTATTGTAATTTTTGAAGTTGTTAAGAAAACATCAAAAATTCTACAAACATTTTGGTTATATTTCTGAGATTAATGTTGACATTTTATAAAAATTAAAGAAACATTTTTATGTAATAACATTTTTCCATGGATTTCATTTACTTTGCTTATGAGATTATGCCATATATGTTAACTGTGTTAATTGCAAAAATTTGTAAATGAAAAAAGTTACATAAAATTGTAAGTTGTTAGTAACAAATACGTGTAAATAATGGATGCTGCGTCTGCTGCTGAATATATACATATATATATATATATATATATATATATTGGCGAAATAAAATGACGCCATTATTAGTAATCCGCCATTTTATTACGTCGTTTAGATAAATTTATACAATACATACAATAATATTTATTATATTATGTTATTTCATTGTCATCAATGATCTTCGATAACTAAAATCGAAATCCAAATTTCAGCTCAAACGAGCACTGAGAAGTAAATATATTTGAAGTTGCAAGGTTTTACATATGTACACTAACACACAAACTAACAAGACAAGTTAAATTAGTAGTAATCAATCATAAAAATAATGTCCACTGAATAGTACTAGTTACTACTACAAACTCATATGCCTATTCCAGGTCTAATCATCTATGCATATTTTATTAGCAGATCTTCATCTTCAAAGATAAGACGAGATTTTATCTTAAGCCGTTTTTCAAATTCACAAAGCCACTTACACGAAACAGACCTTGGATTTAAAAAGATCAGAAATAAAACAAAAGAGTTTATATTATTTATTGAGATATGAAAAGGTACGATAGTGAAATGCTTAAAAATTATAGAAGCCACTTGATTAAATTACAGGGACACTTTCGTGCGAACAAAACGTTACTAGCTCAATTTAAATCTGATTAAAATAATAACTTTTGAGGCCATTATGGCAAATACGATGCAATCGTTGTTAGTTCGGCCATTTCAGGAGGGAATGAATAATTTTTTTTACACACTAGTAAGATAAAATATGGTATTGAGTTACAGCACTGAACACAATGTCTCGAATTCAGGAGGACTCTCTGCATCTCATCTCAATGCGGGATTCAGCGTAAAACTGTTAAACAAATCTTTTCACTTCTACCTATTTCTGTTTTATATAATATTGATAACAACCTAACTATAAATTGTTATTTTCAGTTATGAAATTCAAATTGTTAAACAGATAAAAATGATATATTTTTGTTGCTTCTGGGGTTCCATACATCAAAAAAACGGAACACGTATGAGATTACGTTGTAACAATTTAATCCAAAGAGTGCGTGGGAGTACCAAACTAAAATTAATATAATGTATCTAATAATATCCAGATCTACGGTTTTTTAGAGCATAGAACACATTTAAGTTTCATAAAATTCAAAAGAAACAAGCATTTTTGCATTCTATTATATTTTCACCGCGTATACAATTATGAAATATGGCACGAAATGAGAATTTGCAGTACAAATAAAGGAAAAAATGCGCAAATTTAAATTTATAATTACAGAAAAAAATACTATTATATTATATACTTATATTCGTAGTTCATTTCATTCAAAATGGGTATGCACCCATTTTGTATGAAACAAGCTTAACTTTGTTACTTTTTATAACTTGTTCTTCCTGTTGACCAACAATCCTGAAATTGATAAGGAACCCTGTGTGGGCGAATCCGACTGGCACTTAAACGGTTTATTTTTCCAAATTCAAATAGAACAAAACTTTAACCTTGCTTTAACAAGCGACTCTATTCTATGAAGTTATTAATTACAATTACTTGAGTTAATTTCGCTTTAAGTGAACTTAAAATTCTTTATTACGGCAATTAGCCAACTTCCTCGTCCAACGAAAACTTCTCTTTCATAAAGCATTTATTTTTTACATTAGATTCAATAATATGTTACTTTGTGAAATGTAAAAAAAATCAGCTTCACGCATATAGCGTGTGTATGTGGGATAGACCCACATATGCCCTGCCATATAAGTAAACCAACCATATAAGTTTACTCTCACTTGGCGCAGCATCAAGGTGGCTCTACGGTTTTTGATCCGAACACAAACGTTGGTGTGACCCAAGGCCGCGGCCTGTGCTGCGTTGATCACTTAGCATGAGGTGGCCCGAAAGCTCGTTCCCCTTGTCTCTTACCATAAATTTTCCATAAAATAACATAAATTTTGAGCACGATGAGCATTTTTTATCGGAATACAAAAAGCATCCGGAATCAGAAATGGAAGCAATATGCCGGGCGTTAAAAAATAAACGCAGACGAAGTTGCGGACAGCGACTAGTATTAAATATTTCTTCTAAAATTATCTATTTGATTTATGTGAAAAAAAATTAAAGAACAGCTTTAAAAAATTGCGTCATATTGAAATAATAAATGACATTCGCGAGATGAGATTTTTTAAGGAAAAAAATATTTTGCAACTTAAATAGAGCTGAATAGATAAATTGTATTAATTTTTTCTTTTCATACTTTTTACATTTGTTTTCGGAAGTTTTTCATTCTTAATCACTTCATCGTTGGTATGATAAAACAAATTGATTATCGTATGGTAAAGTTACCCCATGCTACCCCACTTTACTGTAGTAGAGACTACAGTAAAGTAGGGTACCATGGGACGTTTTATTAAATATACCTCAATTTTAACTATTTATTTGCAGTTTCTTCCATAATCCAAAGCATATTGGATTATGAGATCACGCTATTTCTTGACTAATAATTACATAAAAACAAAGTGCTAAGACAATCTTATTTTTCCGTCCTTGCCTTATGCGTTTACCAAAATAAATAAAATATATATCATACAATACTCACTTCTATACCCAATTTTGTCCTTCAACAATAAGAAACGTGGTGATCATCAAATACTTAGGCTCTCCATGAATATATTAACCTTTATTTATTTTTAGAACACTAACAACAAAATTATCTAACAAAACTCTCATAATAACGACTCATTTTTATATTTTAATTAAAAGTTGACTGCAATGAAACTTTGTTAATAAAACTAATAAGGGAAGGCTATTGAAGCTACTAAATGTACGTGAACATTTTAAAAACACGTAAATAGATGGATATACAAGTCGCGATTTTTCATATAATTTTCTTATTTCCTTATTTATCTCTTATAATATATATTAAAACTTGAACTATTTGAGCAGAATAAGTATATCATTCAGAACATTTTCGTTAATCTCCCTACCCATCTTATCCATAAGCGTAAACACGCCAATCAACATGTCATGATCACAATTAATACAATATTATATTTGATATATGTCTGTAATATCATGTTTGTTTTATTTATTAAATCATTTAATTATAAATTATGTATTAAGCACATATATTATGCAAATACAAATAAAGCGTAATATTTTTAGTACTTCTCAGTATACTCAATTATGTCATATAAGATTATTAATGTGGCAAAGGGGCAAGCAGGGCAAATCAATATTTTTTAAGGTTTTAATGATTTATGTAACAGTTCTTTTATTAACATTTTCATATAATCACATGAAAAGGTCATTAAAAGCTTTTCTTTTTCATGCTTAAACCGATTTGAAAGTATATATATAAATATATTGAATATATGACACTGTGTTTTAGGTTGAGGGATCCAGTTTATCATTAACTGTTATTTAAAAATAAAAGTACATGTATTCTTAATAACTTAATAAGAAAGCTATAAAGTACATTTATTGTGAACCTTCACCACTTTCACCACAGTGGGTCGTACCCACTGTGGTGAAGATGCTTACATCTCCAACACAAATCATCACGCTGATACTAAATACCAAACGAAATTGCAAATCTAATTTAAAATCAAAAAATAAATCAGTTTCACGCTGTATCCCGCACACCGCAGGGTAGGCAGACAGAACCTAGTGTTAAGACACTCCGTTTCCCACTTTCCGCCGATTTCTGGAAGCATTGCATGTTGAGTGGCGGGACTCAACGCCGCGTTTTGCCTCGACACCAGAGCGAAGAAATATAAATAAATATTTCATTAGCTTGAGTGGGGATCGAACCCGCGATCAGTCGATTTTACAGTCACACTTTATGCCCCTACGCCACGACTGGCTTCAAAATCTCAAAATCTAATTTAAATGCTGACAAAGTTACGTTTATGATAATGATATTTTGTCAATCAGCCTGCGTTATTCTAAATCAGAGATAAGATTTATGCGTAATAAATATACTGTGTGAGTAAAATTTTGCTACTAATAGAATTATTGAAAATATAATTATTTAATCATATGTATTTAATGTTACTATATCCTTTTGACAGCGTCTATTTGTTAAACACTTATATAATCTCCACGCTTCTGATGATGACATCACAAACTGAAAAGTATTAATTTTTTTATCTAAAATCTTGATCGAAGTATAAAATAATAACTATTTTATGAAATTTGCTTTACTAAACAAAACAAATCTGTTTTACAAAGTCATGGTTCAATGTTATTATTTGATAATTCGACTAGTTAATCATTTCTGAAATTAAGTTATATTATTAATTGTAACAAAAGTACTATTGTTTAATACTATGACCATTTTCTATTTCAATTAATTTCTATTTAACGAGAAAGGGTATCTTGACAAAGTACGCTCTTGTCTAACATTTATCTTTTTGATTCATGATTTCTCTCAAAAGAAAACGCCTTTAAAAGTGCCTTTAAAAATTTTGAATAAAAAACTAGTTATACTTAAAAATAGTTATAGTTTGAGTGTGAGTATATTATAGTTATAGTATATCTTACAATATAAACAAAAAAGAAAGATGATACTAGTGGGGTCTAGCCTTCGGGGAATATTATATTCAAAACGATCAATTTCCTTTTCTAGTAAGATAGAGCGTTAAAGTTGGGTCACACTTAATGTTTGTGTCATAATGTTTCTAGAGGCGGAGAAATTTGAGAAGGGAGTCACAAAGTGAAGTAGACGTATGTTCTCTAGATGTGGTAAATTTGTACTAACTAATACTGTCTTCAAATTATGTTTAGAAATTATGTTTTGTTATGATAGCCACTTTGCACTAAAATCATTGTTCAATTAGAACGTTACGCAACTCAATAGGCAAATAAATGAATAATTTCGAGCAATGCCATTTTAATCGTAAAAAAAAAACAACAAAGAAAAATATTTGAGCGACGTAGTGATTGAGTGCAGCCTGCAAGTAATTACTCTTGTTTTTTTATTATTTTTTTATCTACTAGGATAATTTTAATTAAAATAAAATTTTAAAAAACCGGGCGAGATGGACTCTCCCACCGTGGTTTCCGTACTAATTTCCGTACAATGGGAGGTACGTAAAGTTGACAAACGCAATTGTTTAAAATGAACTACAAATACACGTTTGTACTGATTTTTCTTTCTATGAAATATCTATAAATTTTCACTTTTTGGATTTTTTCCTTTATTGGTATTCTAAGTTGAAGTTGAGGCCGGTCGTGGCGCAGCGGCACAAAGTGTGACTGTAAACCGACTGGTTG
>DWAO01003932.1:0-13447 GCA_018230605.1 Heliconius congener
TTGACGATTCAAAAGTGCTTATAAAAGTTTATTTGAATAAAGAATATTTTGAATTGAATTGAATTGAATTGTTCATAAGACAGTTTACAGTTAACAATTAACGGCCATAAAAACATTGTAATTTGCTTTATAACCAACTTTTGTAATAATTGAATTAATTGGCCAAAATAATTTTAAAATAAAGGTATTAAATGTATATTTTTTAATAATACAAGGCACACCTAATAACCATATTTTCCCAAGGTCCACCAAGTTTATGGTTTTTGTCATGATGTCGTAATATTTAAAACTGAGCATTACATGACTTTGTGATTGATGCTATCTCACATCTTGGGTGACAACGTATACATATATAAATATAGATACTCGCGTCTGACACCAGAAATTTAATGAGGCAACCAAACGATACGTACATAAATATAACGTTTATGATTTTTTTTTCTTTTAACTTCACTCTGTATCCCATATATAGCTGTATAGGCAGAGGGAATTTGGTAATCTAGTGTTAAGGCACTCTGTTCCCCACTTTGCGACGAATTCTTGAGGCATTAACCTCGAGCTTTTGACTCGTTATCAGTCTCCGAGTGGGAGTCGAACCTACAACAGTCGCGTTTACTGTCACACGCCTGACCTCCTAAGCCATGACGGCCTCGTTCTTATATTTACCTTTCCCTTATATTTGGTTGCCTTATTCAATGATAGCAAATAAAGCTCGAGTCAATGAGGCGAAGTCGTCTAAAGTTGAAAAATCGCTTCATCAAATCTGTCAATTATTGAGGCGTTAGTTTAATTTGACTAATGTAATGTATTTCTTATTAATTGTATTTATACGAGATTCGGTGACGAACGGGCAGTAGGTACGAATACAAGTCAACGTAACGTGTTTCGGCAAAAAGTGAACAGTGCGATCAGGTTTAAATATCGATATATATTTTTTATCTTCCAAAGTCTCAGCCTCTCTAATGCAACTATACTGAAGGTAATAACCAATTGCTTTTAATTTACCTGATTTGTATGGTCCCATGAATTTAAATTGATGCTCTTCTATCACTTTAATTGATGGTTTTATTGCCTCTGAAATTTATTTGAGTGAGCTGTGCGAACTGGTTGTAAGATGGTATTAGTAGTAACGGCTTATATGTAGGTAAGTCTTTGATTTGCTAATTCGTCATTACGTTTGTGCTTCATTATATAAAAGTATGACGCAAATTTGTTTTATTTTTAGATTCTGTATAACAAAACCGGTTAAGTGCGAGTCGGAGTTAGCTTCGAGGCTTCGCACCGGTTTCGGGATTGTAGAGCAACGGGAAGTATAATTTATAAGAGTTGACAATTTTAAGTTTACGGTCATATGCACTTGTTTTGTATGAAAGTACCTGCAAATGAAATTTTGTAATTATTTTTTTCTGTGAAATACCTACACATTATCACTTATCAGATTTTTTCCTTTATTTATAGTGTAAGTTCTCATTTCGTGCCAATTTTCAAAATGGTAGTAGCAGCGAATTTCATACGAAATACAGCAAAATCTTCTCTTCTCCCAACAATCTCGAGATAAATGGTACTGAAAGACGGATTACAAAGTGAATCTATAAGGGTTCCGGTTTCACCTTTTGTGGTACGTAACTTTCTGATTTTATATTTTGAGATACGGAACCCTTAAAAAATGTAAGTAATTTGTTCCATATTAAATTGTCAGCTAATAAAATTGAAATGACATTACAATATCACGAAATGCCAATAATATTTAACTATAGCGCTTAACTTGGGCAGATGACGATATTAATAAAATCGTGGGATACCAATCTCGTGATGTAAATGCTAAACCTATCATATCGACGTGGACAGTAAAACCTATCAAGTTTATTATATTGTTGGTTTATACTATGACAAATTACTTTAATAGTAGGTACACACCTACTAGTAAGAGGCAAAATGCCACTTTATCCGTAATTTATAATTATTTTATAGAAGGTCACTTTTTTATATACTTTCTGCTATAATTTAATTTTCACTTTTTCATCTTTTGTAATATAGATATAGATAATGTAATATTTTAGAGTATTCTCGAGAGATAATATTTTAGGTTCATTGAAATATTTTATTTGAGGCCAGTCGTGGCGTAGGGCGTACGACTTTTCATGCGATAGATTGTGATTTTTATTATTTCGCTCTGGTGACATGGAAACACGCAGCGTTGAGTTCCACCACTTAACCCGCAATGTCCCCAGAATTCGACGGAAAGTGGGGACAAAATTTTCTCAATGGGAACGGAGTGTCTTAATACTAGGTTTCCAGGTTCCCTCTATTATGTCCGGGATACAGCCTGAAGCTAAAAAAAATATAACTCGTATGTACTTTTATATAGTAGGTACTTTAACTATTCTGTCACTATAGTAAAAACATAAGTGTATACATTATTTCATTTATTCTAAAAACAGTCTTTATTCGACTCTTATAAAGAGAGAGAGAGAGAGAGAGAAGATTATAGAAAAATCGTACACCTAACTAAAGCTTAATTAGTACATAATAAAATAAACTCTATAGCTCCATTCACAGTTAGGACACTCCTTAAAATACTTATTCTAAAAAGAAATAGTTAAGATTCTGTTACGCAATTGAAATCCCGCATGAGACTATAATTATCTTAATTGTGACGAAATGGAATTTTAATTTTACTTGAGTGCCTTCAAAGGTAGCGGTACGCTTGTTCCCTATTATCACATTATTGCTAATAATGATAATATAGGTATAGACAGTATTTTACATGTTTTCCTATAATTTCCAAGTTCGATGACGTTGCTGTGCGTGTTTGACGACGCGTGTTGGATAAATAAAGGCTGACTGACCATAAATTGTATAAGTTTTGTAAACTTTTTTTAGTTCAGTTGTATTATGTTGGTCTTTTTTTCTCAGCTTCACGCTGTATCCTGCACACAGCAGGGTAGGCAGAGGGAACCTAGTGTTAAGACACTCCGTTCCCCACTTTTCGCCAATTTCTGGAGGCATTGCATTGTTGAGTGGCGGAACTCGAAATGAAAATATAAATGTAAATAAATCACACTGTGCCCCTGCGCCACAACTAGCCTCAATGTTGTTTTAGGTCTTCATTTAAAATTTAAAAAAAAAAATTATATTATTGTATATATGGAAAATGTTAAGATTTATTTCAAGACCAATCAACATGGAGAAAATATGTTTTATATTTGTAAGTCAAGAAACTATACTTCCTTAAATGACACACAAGACGATTATTCATTGTACTAATATTATAAATATAAGTTTGTTTGTTACGCTTTTAAACCAAAACTACTCTACCGATTCTCATAAGACTATGTTTACATATAGTATATATATATACGAGTATATACGAGTATATACATATATACGAGTATACTTCGAGGGACACAGGTTACTTTTTGTTAAAAATAAGTTTAAGCAAGCGGATTTCGCTTTTGATTCTCTAGTAAAAAAAAAAAAATTTCGAAATCTATTTAGTCTTTGATTAACATAACCTACATTTTTATTGTTCGAAACGATTTACCTAATAACCTGTTCATATTTGTTCAACTGATTTCTGGTCACGTCACACCTATCCACCTACGCGTCAACGAAAGTAGTGTTTACCTAAGTGTAGAGTGCAATATTATGTTCGTGTCTTTTACTTACATTGTTTTATCAACGTTGATTTTTCTAATAAGCTAATATTTATTATGAGACCAGTCGTGGCGCAGTGACTGTAAAATCAACTGGTTGTGGGTTCGATCCCTCTCTGGTGTCGAGGCAAAGCGCGGCGTTGAGTTCCGCCACGTCAACACGCAATTCTTCCAAAACTTGGCGGAAAGTGAGGAATGAAGTGTTTTAACTCTAAGTTCTCTCTGCCTACCCTGCTGTTTGCGGGATACAGCGTGAAGCTGATTTTAGCTAATAATTATTCAATAAAATATTTTTACAAACTACAAACACAATGTCTAATATTTGTTTTATTAAATTGTTATTTTTATTAAAAAATATTGAAATTTTATAGGCTCTTATTCGATTGATATTGGGTGGAACACTACGGTCTGACTAAGACAACTGTGGTGACATATCCGTAATACATATATATATATATATATTTATATATATATATATATGGTGGCTGACTTAATATTATAATAGCGATTGTACGTCACGTAAGTTTTTATTTTGATTTTTTTAATATTTAATATTATTTATACTTTTTATTATAACAAATAGAACAATAATATCATTGTTTTAAAACAAATACAACAATAATTTAACAATATCACAATATCTACCAATACATTTTTTTTTGTATAAAAACTATTTAAAGTTAATAATTAGAGCTATTAAATCAAATTGATATATAATATAAGCTACATATTATTTCTCGTCTGGTCTCCAGATACCGGTTCCCACACCCACTGCTGCCTACACAAACTTGTCCGTTGACATCATTTTATGCAAGGGTTGTTTAAGCTTCGTTTTATTTGATCGTTGCCCATATATGGCTTTACACTTGCACTTTGTCGTTTATGTTTATTTGTGGGTAGCCGTAAATGATAATTTATAACGGTTTTTTCGTTATAAAGCACAATATGTTTATTTTCGTTTATTCTTTGATATTGGAGTCAAGGAAGAGAGGAGTCCAGTTTACTTTTTTATTTTAGTTTTTTTTCCTTTACTGTTTATTCGATTTGCAAAATATATAAAAATAATCGTTATGTTTTTTAAGGATTCTAATAAGGTTTCGTTAATTAATAATTATTCTTAAAATGAGGACCTGTATATGTTTTCTAACATTAAATACCCTTCATTAAATATATATGTACTTCACATTTGCATATTTTATTCGTTAGGCTTATTGAAAAAAATATTGTTAATTACGTTGACTTTAAATAATTCGACGGTCACTACCGAATAATAGACATTAGGTACATACTTGATATTCCAGTCATGAGAAGTGAGTTAATAGATGTCTGCGCAGGCGCACAAGCGTGTCACTGTAAACGCGACAGGTTGTGGGTTCGATTCAAACTTAAGGAAATAATATTTTCATTTCTTCGCTCTGGTTTCAAACCACTTAACAAACAATACCTCCAGAACGCCGACGGAAAGTGGATAGCGCAGTGTGCTAACACCTCTTCCTACCCTGCATTATGCGGGATACAGCCTGAACCTGAACAAACAAATCCATATATTCATCTAATAAATAAAATGCAAGAACAATACGCTGCGTCCGCATAAATATTTAATTGGTTGCTAATTACCGAGTGTCTATTGTTTCTGTTTATTCTCACAATTGCCATTGTCGTCAGACAATGTTGGGAGCTGACCTCAGTGTGATGCAACGCCTTTTTATCCGGCTAAGAAAGCGATCTGATCTTTAGTGGTACGGAGATTTTCATTTAGTATAGGTATTGTGCCCTTCAGTTTAAACAAACCTTGTAGGTTTTTGTGTGTTCTTTGTGATTATAATTGAAATATGGAAGTATAATTAAATGTTTTAAGTGAATAAGGAAAATGTGTGTGATGTGTTAGTATTGCGGCGTTATGTTCCGCCAACACGCACTGCCGCCAAAATTCGGCGGAATGTGGGGAAGGGATACGGTTTAAGAGAAATAAAAATATATATATTAATAATAGACTAATAATAGACTGTTCTTTCTTTACAGATGGGCAGGGTGCGTGAAATGAGGAATGCCAACAAAAGGGACTTATAATTGTTGCGTGAGTATTTTTTACTAGTGGTATGCATAAGTTATAAATAAATAATAATCTATTTATATACGTAATCGTAATTATAGAAAAAAATTATAAAAAAGATCTTACAAAATGTATTTAAATATTTTACTTTATTTGCCGAATTTTCGAGGCGTTGCGTATTGCGATTGTCGGAACTCAACGCCGCGATTTTGCCTTTGTACCAGCGCGTAGAAATGAAAATATTAATCAACAATAATACTTTCACCCGACTGAGATCGAACCCACAGCCATCGTGTTACAGTCCCACGCTTGTTCCCCTGCGCCAAGATTGACTGCACTATTAGTTGCTTATAAATAATATTTATTGTCATAAATTTCTTAAAATATTACAATTATTATTTCGCTTTAGTAAAACCTTTATGGCATAAACATAATTCAACATAGCATTTTGAGCCAAACAAGCTGACATTTTTGTAAAATGACTGGTGGCTTTTTGCGTGTTTTACCGGATTGCGTGCATTTGCAGCCGTAATTTAGTAAATTAATTCAAATGTTATGTCTTAACAACTAATTACTTAGTTACGCTAAAGTGTTTACAGTATTCTCAAAAATGTAAATTATATTCTGCTTCTTTATTATTATTCTTAAAAGAGCTTAACACAAATAAATAAACTTTAGTATTAACAGTTTCATAACTAATATTGATTATTCAAAATAAAATAAAATATCTAACTGTACTGGCTTGTCCAATCTTCAATCGATTTATGCAAATTTATTTATCGTGTTGTAAATAAAAAGAAGCTATTTAAATAAACAAATAAAACGAACCAACGGACATCGTGGAAAAATACAAATTGATTTATGAGTATTTGAAATATTAATTTCTCAAAGGTAAATAAAATAAATTCTCAAAGGTATAATAAATTTTCAAAGGTCTCAAATGAGGCCGCCGTGGCGCACTGGTACAGTGTTGGTTTTTTTTTGACAATTGGTTGGACGATGTGGTTCGAGTCCCACTTAGGGGAATGAGTAATTTAATTTTCTCTCCCTGGTATCAAGATGAAGCGCGGCATTTAGTTCCGTCACTCAATAAATGACGATAATTCGGCCGAATGTGTGTATCAAGAACTCAAAAAAATATATTAAAACGAACTATTTGACAAATACATTACCTTATATTACCTACACGTTATAAGCTTATTCAATAGTAGGTACAAATATATATATATATATCTCTATCCATAGATACATACATATAATAAAATTATATTATTGGGGGCATTTAATAAAGTAATAGCACCCTTAACAACTATTTTTTAATATTTTGTCTTCTTGTCTCTGCGGTTGCGCACGTTAATCGCAGAAACGGTTTAATTTATTTAATTATGGTAAATTTAACCTTAAAATTTAGTGTTTATTTTATTGCAGTAAATTTGTGTATTATATAATTTAAATTTAATATCTTCATTATATAACCTGTTACTGATTGATTGACAGGCTTAAACTTGGCATGTAGATGGGTTAGGGAAACGTGAAAGACATTTTGTACATCTTAAAATCCACGAGAAAAATTTGCGAAAGGCTACTGAAGACGTAAATAATAATTTATATATAAAAAGGGATCTATTATAAAAAAACAACGATAAAAATGCATTAGCATAAGGAACTAACATGTGGTCGATTCGTAATATTACCCACGATTTATGGTCAACTTTCGCTGTAACTCGGAAATGTTTCATTCATTTGCGGTAACATGACATGACATTAAATAATTTGTTGTACCTAAACAATTTGATATGTGAAACTGACCTTAAATTCCAATTTAGTTTATACTGTTGTCATGAATTTTATCAAAAGGTTATATTTTAAAGACTAAAATATATTCTTTAAATGAGAGGTCTTGTACGTATTAAAAAACATATATATATATATATATAAAAAACATATATATATGTATATATATATATATATACAGTCTCCTTCGTGCTTTCTCGGGACAACGGGACATTGACGAAGTGATTAGTGCTCGACTGGAACGCTTTAAACTAAGAACTGAACTTAAGTCATTCCAACTTTTTACTTGTCATATATTTATACGTATTTCTCTATATCTTGAATTGTAATTAAAACTATTTTAAATTAGAGGCCGTCTTGACGCAAGGGACAAGGGTGTGGCCGTAAACGCGACGGTTGTAGAGTCGATTCCCACTTGAGGGAATAAAATATTTAATATCTTCATTTCCTTGATCTGCTACAAGGCAAAGCGTGGCGTTGAGGTCCTCAACTTAACACGCAAAAATGCTTGCAATATTGCTCCGAGAATTTGGCGGAAAGTACCTTCGCCAACTCCAGTATACGCGGGATACAGCGTGAAGCTAAAAAAACTATTTAGTTGCAACATTCATAAGAAACATCTCAGTTATAATTTGGTGGTGAAGCATTATAAATATGTTTTGAAAAAAATATAATATAAAAATGAGAAAATATAACGTTGTCATATTATTTACGATCTCATTTTACTGTGGAAATATTTTATCACCGTAAAATACTGGCGTTGTAATGCAAAACATGCAATAAGCACGAGAGGCTGGTGACTTTATTTATTTTGCTCGTTCGCGTTCTGAGACATAAAACCTCGGATATATTGACAATTTGCTCTAAATCTCTTATTTACAGCAACTACTCTAAAATAACTATATTATTGTATTGCGACACATATTTTCTCTAAAATATTAATGTGAACAAAGTGTTAAGTATTATTTCTTACTGTGGAATCAAAAACTATTATAACAACGGAGCTATATTTTTCAGTTACACGTACGCAGATGGAGTCTAGACTTAAGACACTCCACTCCCCACTTTACGCCAAATTCTGGAAGAATTGCGTATTGAGTGGAACATTGAAAATTGGAATAGAACCCAGAACCTGTTGCGTTTACAGTCACACGCTTGCCTGCGCCACGACTAGCCTCAAAGCTATCCATCATTTAAAAGTGTCACTGAATATTATAAATCGACTTTGAACATGTTTCAAGCGCAATGAACAATGCTAATGAGCACATAATTTATACTGACCAACACCTTAGGGTTAGTGGTTGTAAAAATAACTATAATTTAGCTTGTCTTTTTTGTTTCGGCCAATAATAATTATAGCCAAGTTACAATTCTTGTTGGGTATTTAAAAACGGTTTAATATTTTAGTAGTAGTAGTTGCTCCAGTTGTGGAGCAGGACAGTAAACACGACAGGTTGTGGATTCGATTCCCACTCGTGGAAATATTTCGTATTTCAATTTCTTCGCTCTGGTGTTGAATTGATGCCTCCAGAACCAGCGGAAAGTGGTCTTACCCTGTTATATGCGGAATACAGCGTGAAACTGTAAAAAAAATTACGTATCGATAATTTTCTGTTTTTCGAAATTGAGACTTAAATAACATCATTATGAAATTTTTATAGAGCCTATTTCAATTTACTCATAAAACTCTACTCTTGAAATCTATCCGCTTGTTTAATATTGCTCGTAAAAGTTGATATTTTAATTCCAGTGGAATAATAAAGTTATTTTGTATGATGTAAAATATAGTCAATGAATCTTCAAAGGTTAAATAAATTTTCATGTTATTATAAAAAAAAATCAGCTTCACGCTGTATTCCGCACGCAGCAGGGTAGATAGAGGGAACCTAGTGTGTGTAGACACTCCGTTTCCCACTTTCTGCCGAATTCTGGAGGCATTGCGTGTTGAGTGGCAGACCTCAACGCCGTCATGCTCATGTAATTATAATGTTCTAAATATATTGTTTTACTATTGTCTACCACAAACTGGTTGCATTTTATGTAAATGAATAAAATAAACCTTTATTTTATTTAATCTGTTGGCCATATTGAAAATGAAGCGACATCCACTGTGCCACTTCGGTGTTTAGTACCAAAATTACTACAAAATACGTGCGTGTCAAAGGTTTAAATATTTCAAATAAAAGTGTAAAGCAATTGTGTTGTTACCTAATTAAGCTGTATAATAACCACGATTGGAATCCGTTGAAGCGATGGGCCGGTCACGTTCTAGTCAAAAGACAATCCGTTATTTGTCTTACTCAACTTACTTCAATATTTAGTAAAGCATCTCAAATTAAGCAATTCGTTTGAACGGAACTTCAATTAACTTGTTTTCGTCAGTTATTGCTTTTTTTTGGTACTTCTATGTTTTTATTATCGAATTGACGATATCAGATTACGATTTATATCACCATAGGCGCAATGGCTCTTGTAATCGTTTAGTCATTTCATGTTCATATATAGGTAGGTTCGGGTGTCATTTCTCATAGTTTTTATGTGTTTAGAAATTTAGTTATTAAATATATAAAATAGTGACCTAAATGTTTTTGGCCACTTTATAGTTTCAAGTTTATATTGGAATCGTGAACATACATAAAAGAAGTTATAACGGTAGTCGTTTTATGTATTGAATTTACGATTCTACCATTTTTTTATTTGTACCAAAAAAACGGTTACGGTCAAATGAGACGCACCTGTCGCAAACAGGTCTTCGGCCCGACCGGCGGGTTGTACATGATTTTTTAATTTTTCTTTCTAATTTAATAGTTTGGTTTATGTAAATGATGAAATTAGGTAATAAATAGTATGTTAATTTGATATAATTGCTTATTTATGTAATTAAATATAGAATACATAATATATACATATAAGGTTTTGATAATCATTACAAAACTTACATAAATTTCAATATAACAAGATTTCTTTTTTAATATATAATGGAAAAGTTAATGAAAATACTTAAAGGTATATTACGAAAATAATGTCATTCAATCATTATTAAGGAACATTTACCTAAAATTAAGAGTAAACAGTACGCTATCTATCAACGTTACAAATAGACATACTAGGGCACGCTAAACATGGCCTTGCATTTCGACACTACGCCGCATTCCTGCGCCTGCGCCGAATTAAACTTGTCTCCTACATTTAATATTTACGTACGACAGAATAAAGCTAAATCTGTTGAATATTATTTATTTATTACCATAGATCTACTCTAATTTGAATGGATTTTTAAATTCAAAAATATTGCTGTAAATTATTTTTTTTCTAATTATTAATATATTTGTTAATTTCCTATGGGCCTCTTTCTAGATATAAGCTAAACTAAACCCAACGGTTTTGCCATGTGCTGCATGTGCTTTAACATTTCTGACATAGTGTTTTTTTTAATATAATCCAATTTATTCCACGCGAACATCAAACCTACGACCATTTCACACCATAGACTTTCTAACTCTGCCACCGCTGACTAGCATACTTGAACTTAACTATCATAAATAAACACTTAACTGTTTACGATACGCACCCAACCTTCAAGACGTTTATTTATTTAATCAAAACCTCCCGTCACTCTGACATAGTGCGGCAACCGTGGCATCTGTTTGGTTGGCAATAATTCTAAACGAACACAGCAGGTTATGAATACACTAGCCCCCTCTTAAATAGATCGTAATATCTACCATTTATCTTTACTAATGTTGATAATATATTTATTTTGTAGATAGCATCCGGGAGTAGTTACTGCTTTAATATTGGCTTATTATTTAGTATTTAGATATTCGCGTTAAGAGAGAGAGGTACATAAATTGAGTGAATAAGTGAGTGGGCGAGTGCTAAATTTTTCATTGAAATTAAATTCTTTTGAAACAATCAAAAATGCTAAAGACGTACAGATTACAGATTTATAGTTATAGTATATTTTAATTGTGAATCGTTTAAATATTGTGCAGAAGAATCAATTGTTGTTTCATTACACAATTCATCAGGATAATGCTGCTTGCTTACCATTTAGAAAATGAATAAACAAGAAACACTTTGCTATAGCACCACCAAGTCATTGTTTATTAAAGGTTTATTAATCTACAATAAGAAATGCCTACAGAAAACATTTGTTTTTTCGTAGGCAGAAAAACTGAGTAGGTACGTTTTATACTTTCCGCCCCAATCTGAAATATTTTTTATTGAATAACGGACTTTAACACCGCGCTTTGCCTTAGATAAAGCTCAGCGCTAGTCTTCACTATCAAACATCAAAAGCGATATCATATTAAGATTACATGAGAACGGAAGCTGGAGTGTGGAGTCATTAGTCTTTGATGCCAAAGGTGTTATCTTTTGTGTCAAATTAATCATGGTTTATGCATCATCACACATTGGTTGCGATTTAGTCGCTTGTGTTTTTGTATTGCTTGTTTTGCAATAAGGACGGTTCCGGTAGACTATTTCATAATTCATATTTGTACATACTATTACATTATTATGTAACGTAAAGGAAAATTTGATTTTTAAAAAGTATTCAAATTAAGTAATTATCTTTTAATAATCATTGAAGCGCGATTAATAAATTATTAATATTAGTTAATAATCTCATTTGAAATTCCCTAATTTGAATATTATAATTATAGTACATCAATATTTAATATTTAATCTACAAAACGTCTATACAGCACCCAATACAATTATATACAGTCACGACCTTTAATGCTTTTTAGGTTTATTGTGAAACTTTCACAGAAGTCCACGGTCGATTTGTCCGAGTCAGTTTTCCCCAACCGACAACGCCTACGACGAGGCGAAAGATATTATCGCGAACTCAGTCATCGTTAATATATGTAGGTTTTTTTAATATTCATTTATTAAGAAATAACCGTTATTGTGTTTTGTTGTTGCTAGTAAAGATTGTTTTTATAGATGGTTACGTATATATCATCAAAAACATATTAAACAAATCATATGTGAATTAAGTTAAATGTTAAGTAATGCGTCGCTCTTTATTTGACATTTTTTTATGTAGAAATTGATATTGGGGTTGATGTCTAGTGTTAAAAAATTGCCAAGTCAAATTTAGAGCTTTAATTTTATCCCGAATGAACTCAGAACTCGGCATCCATATCTCGATCTTCCATTCTTTTGTCGGTGAAGTCGATAACGAAGCATTACTGTGACTAATTTTCATGGTTATTTTTTTTTACTTTTATCAAGAAAGGCCCAAAAGTAGCCTGAAATGGTTCCTGTAAAATACATAATTCCGTTTCCAGCTTTTAAGTTGGCTAGGCGCGCTTGCGCGTGTGGAAAAGGTATATAAATATATAAAAAATATATATTAAAATAATGAAGCTTTTTGTTGATATACACTGTATCTATTTTTTAGTGATAGTTTTGTACCAATTACAATACTTATAAAATTCTTTAACCACCACCATTCTTTATCTAATCTTTCGAATATTAATAAACATATCTATTAATAAACTGTTATAAATAATCTGTACTTGTTGGGCCATTTAATATAAAAACCTATTCTATGCTCATTACGCCTCTAAGATTAATTTATTACAGCGGCATTTGAAATATCATCACGTATATACATACATACATACACATCTCGTTAGCCTTTGCGTGTTGCTAGTCTTGTTCTCACGAACTAGAAATTATTATAAAAGCGATTCCGCCGGTAATTAACTATAAATGAAAATAAAACTGCTTGCCATAGGATATTGGTAATAATAATGTACCGGTAAATACATATGTTATGCTATTATAAGTAATAAAAGATAGTACTGTGTAATTATTATTATACAAAAACGGACCTAACAAAACGAATATGGATTAAATTAATTGATTTCGATTGAGGCCAGTCGTGGCGCAGTGGCACGAAGTGTGACTGTAAAACCGACTGGTT